>JAMKCH010025197.1:0-20905 GCA_023653785.1 Ophioderma brevispina
GGTGCACCGTCATCAAGCCACAGCTTCATATTTGAGGCCATAGCTCTGATGATGTCCGGCGCAATCCCGGGCAAGGCGGACTGTACTGAGACTGCCCGCTGCAACTGTTGAGAAGATGCAAGAACACTGTGTTCTCTGCGAACTCTTCCTCATTAGTGTCCCCCTCATCTCCTCCGCCATCTTCACCTTCGGACCCCGAGTCAGAACCAGGTGGACGTGCCAACATCAACCACGAAACTTACTGATATTTTTGAGGTGTGGGGTGGAACTCGTCTACCTTTGCCTATAGACCCCCTACTATTTCTGAGTTTTGACATGACATAATTGAAAAATAACCAAAGCTAAAAAAAATCCTCAACATATATAGCATCTTTAAACATTGTACATTCAATACAAAAACGCAAATTAAAGCACCGCTGAAATCCTCACTGAATCTGGATGTAAACAAAGTTAGGGTGTCTAATTCGGAACCCAATGTTTATTGCTGCAAGGTAAGTTTTGGCCTCCAATCAACACATTTTGATTCCAAGTGGTAACAAATCACCTACCATGAGATACCCAGACTCTTAGGAGAACCCCGATTACAAAATCTTAACAGTTGCTATATTGGAATCAGGTAATGGATCGAGTTAGAAAGGCTGCGTTTCCATGGCCCGTCTTGCGTTGAGATGAGCAGTCACATGGTGATGGTGTCACCAAGAGGCATAGAAACTTATCATGATTTTAATGTTTCAAATTCCATGCGTGACATGACACTGTTCGCAATATCTTGTTTGAAGCCCTCGTAAAATAGGACGTCACAATTGACCCCCTAGCTTACTGAAAAATGATAGACCATATCCTGGCACTTTCTCAGGATTTAAAAGCTGTTTTAAACGGAATAAAGCACGCGTGCTTAAAGTTTAAGTACGAATGGCTTAGGCCTATAGACCTTATTTAATTGGATCGCGTATTTTTACGGAATCAAGCGGTTTAATGAGTATTCGCCTTTATTCCGTAGAAGAATAATAAAACCCCCTAAATATTGTCGGGTAATTTATACGCAGCCAAAAGAGGATGGGTGTAGTACTTTGGGGTGGTTGGTGGGAAGAAGTTAAGAAAGAAGTAAGGAGTGAGCGGGTGGTATAAAATCTAGACAAAATATTTCATACCACCATCACGGGCCGTGAAGAATAAATAAGTCGGACCGTGTGTGTTAAGATTTGAGTGGCACTTTTTAAATTTAGGTGAACTAGTTTTAGTATTTTGGACGTATAAAGTTGCATTTAGTGAGTATTCGCTTTATTCCGTAGCATTCGCTATTAAAACACCCCTAAAATAGGAAATTGACAAAAAAAAAAGAGAGCCTGGCCTAGGGTATAACGAATTTAGCCATTAACTTTTACCCCCCGGTTCATTACGGAATCCAAGCCATCTACTATGATGCCGGTTTATTCCGTATTGTATGTGAATGCGACTTGCCGTCAAATTTGCCAGAAATAGGCACGGGAAATGGGCTTCCTGCACCACCTCGCTAATCAGGGACTGCTAATGTAGTGGCGCCATCAGTTAGAGGACGATACATGCACCGCCTGGCGACATTCATACGTATATGCAACCTTTTCTTTTTTCAGTGAGTTAGGGGGTCAATAACATCACGGGTGGCCTAACAAGACACTCCCGACACTGTTTCCTGGGCTAATCACTAAGGAGCATTATTTTTTGCATTGATTTGTTTTTAAATGTTGAAAAAACCAAGTTAAGATTAAGGCCCTTACCCCGATGCTGGCAAGTAACGGGTCATTGTAAAATGTACCACACGATGACTTGAACTGCATTGAAAATAGTCGTTACTACGCCTTCAATGCATGAAACTAGTCTTTACTACAGCACCACATGATAGTCTCACCATCTTGAATCGATTACGCTGTGACAACGAGATACAGAAATGCTTTCTGCTTTGGCCGTAGGGTAGTTTAAACGGTAACGAGATGAATAGTTGGTGTCACGTGTCATGTAACGAGGTCACGTGTCAGGTACAGGCATCATTTGCTCTTCGCTTCGGGGGCGACGATCTATATAATCCGACTATTTAAAACACTTAATACCACGGGGGTTTTCACATCCCGTTGTGCCCAGCAAGGGTGGGGGGGGTTTCCATGGGACCCCCCCACCCTAAGGAAACCACTTTCCCGCGGAATTTTTGCATGAAATTTATACCACATTTGAAGGGTCCATAAAGAATCCAAATCACAACACAAATGAAATTTTGTTATTTTGGGCTGCAAATTAGGGAAAACATTGTTTTCAAAACACGCGAAAAATTGGGAAAAAAGACGGAAAATTCAAATGAGCCTTGCGCTTACACCCAACATTTGAAAACTATTTTATGTTGAATATCTATTCTAGAAGACCCCAAATTACATATTACCACAAAATATCAGTTTTAGGGATCCGGTATTTTTACGGTGTTGCAAAATGCAACGTCATTTTCCCATAGAGTTTGTACAGTAACCGGTTTGGCACATCCGATTATGAAATTGGTTTGTTTTCCAGCACATAAAGGGTTAATTTTTTTAATGTTACTAATAATTTGTTAGCCTTACATGTATGTGTGACTTACTATCACAAAAAAAAATTGCTTTAACAAAAAATAAAAAATTCTTTTGTTTAAAATATTCTGAAATGACTTCCGTTAGTGCCCAAGGGGGGGTTCCATGGACCCCCAACTAATTAACTCAATTAACGGCTTGGCAATTTTAAATTATTTTGGTATGAAAAGAAGCGCATTTAAAAGTCATACAATTACAATATTTAGGCTCAAAAATCACACGCGTAAGCGGCCAGCGCGAAAAGTTTGGGGGGTCCCTAGGAACCTCTCCCCCACCCCCCCGCCTTGGTCACTTAAGTGTTTAATCACGGTCTGTACAATAGACAGCCTCTGCCCAAAGTGCTATTATTTTTTTCCAAAGATCCCGTTTATTTGTCTAACAGTACAAAGTTACTTTCCCTACTGATTCAAAAACCGCGTACGATGACGATAATCGGATTGTTTTTTTTCCAGTAGGGATACGTACGGTCATTTTTTACCTGAATGGTTCCCCGAAGCAAATAAGAACCATCAATGCCCGTGACGTCATCAAATCTTGTATTTTTCCAATATGGCTGTATTCCCCTAATAAAATTCCTTTTAAGATTCAACCTCTGTATAGGTTTCTTTAATAATTAATATTCAATTGTCCCCGCATGTGAAAAAGATGGGTCCCTAAGTCTACAAACTGCAAACATAGTCTGCCGGCTAAATACCCTTACCGGGACTGAATGAGCAGACGTATCCCCGGTTTAGTTTTGGCAGGCTTACAGCCACTTGCCGCGCGGCTGCGGGGTTATGCGTCTAGTGGTTAATATTGTAAAATTCAACCACAAAAACGGGAGCTTAGCTATAGACACTACCGAATCTTGTGGAATCCCAAGACGAAAGAGGAAGTGGAAGTGTGGGTATGGTGACGTCGGCTATCGTTGACGTTCACGGTTAGGGACCGGGTAATGATAGATTGTGTATATTTTGAGGTTCTGCATCTGTACTAAAAAAAAAAAGGAACAGACATATGCAATTTGTACATCCAACATCGGATGATAAAGGTCGCCGTCTTCTGTATGAGTTCTGTAATTTTCTGAATCCGTTGGTCATTATGCAAGAGTGAAAGTTTCCCGTTTTAACCGCTTATGCATAAGTCGTTTTTAAACAAATTTGCATGTTATAGAAGAGACACGATGTAATAGACATACATTTCATAAGATAACGAATAAAAAGTCAGAGACACTACAATGGAAGAACCCAGTCACCGAGACAATGTTATAAACCACTAAATTACCACCCCGTCACCAATCACCCCATCACCATCCCTCATCATCCTCATCCTTATTATTCTCCTCTTCATCATCATCCTTATTATTATCCTCCTCCTCGTCATCCTTATTATTATCCTCCTCCTCATCATCATCATTCTTATTATTATCATCCTCATAATCATCCTTATTATCCTCCTCCTCCTCCTCCTCCTCATCCTTATTATCCTCCTCATCATCATCCTTATTATCCTCCTCCTCATCATCATCATCCTCATCATCTTCATCCTCATCATCGCCGTCGTTATTTTTATCATCGTGTCATCGTCGTCAGCATCATTTCAAAATAGTAATCCGTAGTTATGGTAATCTTACCATACCAGAAGCAATCAACGGGTTTCATGCAGTGAATACATATTCGACTCCACAGAACACAGTGAATCAAACATTTGCGTTTTGACAAACTGTCATTTCAATTTCAGTGGCCATGTTGAATAAGAAAACGGCTGTTTCGTGGCTTTTCAATACTTTCGTCAGTTAGAAGCCATTCACGTCTTTAACATACATGAATTAAGAAAGGCATTTCCTTTTATTTCATTAAATTACACTAATTCATAAGTAACGCGATTGCCCTCTGGTTCCCCTGCTTTTTGTGCAATTGGACCTAGGGTGGTCATACACAACCATTAATCATCATTGAGCCACTAAGTCTCCTTGGTGTATAAGGCCTGGATGAAAGAAATCAATCAAGCCTATACGGAATAAAGCATAAACCCCATTATAAGTGAGAATGATTAGGGAATCTCTGCATAACCAACAATGGTTTATTCCTTATGTCCATTTGCACACTATGGAACTCAAAACTTTCAAACGCCCCTTTCTCATAACTAGCATTTATGCCTATACGACAGTAAGTCCAGAGGATAAGCAAAAAAATCGTGCATTTTGTGATAGAAATATGACGCTTGGCACACACTTGGACTATAACTATTTCAAAACGGAACCCCAGCTGGATTTGACCTGTGGCGGCCATTATGGCCATTTTTCAAAATGACCGCCTCGTATATCGATTAATAATACTGATACGAGCTTGCTTTTGTTTGTCTATGCTGTTTTCAGGGGATAAGGAATCTAAATATGAGGCTACTTTTAAAGATATCGTGTCAAACATTTTGTTTTCCACATGGCGCCAATGACACTAAAAACGGATACTTTTGTTTATAGTTTTGCATAAAATAATGATTGATTTTTTGTTGTCTATAATCTATGTTTGCGCGAGTGTCAAAGCATCCCAAATGTAACATTTCTTTTAAAACTCTTTTGCAGCCATTCTATTCCAATATGCCCGCCAATTTACAACCCAAATATCTTTGTTAAATTAATCATTGAATTGATTATTTGTGTCTATACCTATGTTGTCAAAGCCAACTAAACAATTATATAAAAGAAAAATCGTGATCGGCTCCCCACAGTTACCTAAAAAAGTTGCGATTTTGTATAATCATCTGAAATAATAGTAATTTATATGGCGCTCTACATAAAACACAGCGCACTTACAAAAATACTTAAACTACAAAAATTTAAACATCAGGAAATAAGTATGTTTTCAGCGCCTCTCTAAGTTTACGGGCAGCTTGTTCCCATAGCCTAGCGGTCCAATTACTATGAATGATCTGTCGCTAAATACGCCTTTTACGAGGAATAAGTCGTTTAACATCAGAAGACGACCTTAGCCTTCCTGTCCGTCGAAGAGACTTATTACACAAAGGATTTGATATAGTCTCTTCACGGACGGACGTCTTTACAGGGCAACCAATGAAGAGTACTAATCAAAAGTTATGACAAACTCTGGTCACGACGCGCATGCGAACACCGAACGCGCAACTTATTTTCAAAGCGCTGGAGCCTCTAGGGAATTTGTACAGGTGTAAAATAAAAGTTATCTGATTAATTAATTGAAATACTTGCAAATTATTGCCTGAGGTGTAAGGGACTCCTAAAACAGTGTAGTTTTGATTATGCTAAATGTTTGCGAATACTACCTACCTAGCAGTAGTAGGGTCCATACTAACTACCAAAGGTAAACCTTTTCTGTAGCGGGGGTAGTTAAACGATTGAGTTTGACTGGGTCCGATCTCCCTCCTCTATATGGATCCGGCCCAACCAAATCCGCGTACAAAAGTGACACTATATACAACACCTACCGTCCATAATACACGAGTAAAGTAGAAGTGCATTATGTTTATAGGAGAACGAGGTGGCGTAAGCGTATCTTCCTCGCCCTAGTTCCCAATGAGGTATCGCGTTCGATCCCCGGCAGGAGCTCGTTCTCAGCGGCTTTATGTTGAATTTGCAAGTTTACGATCCAGACTCGTTCCCGCAGGTTTTATCCGGCAGTCTCCGGTTTCTCTCCTGCCTTCTAAAATCGAGATTCTTAGGATAATCCTGTGATTCCGGTATCATGGTTTCTCGATGTTGCTGAGCGCCTTTCTATGGCTGCCGCCCAGCACAGCGCTTGAGCAAACACGTTCACGTGGATAAGTCGTGCGTTAAAAATATTCATATTATTAAATAATACACTCTATGGTCACAAAGACCAAACAGAAAGTAGTATTGGCTAGTGTGAAAACAGAAAGGTCCTGAGTACCAATATCAACAATCCTGTAAGTTTACTGATCGAGGGACTGTTGGAAAATGAGCAATCGATTCACTGTGCTTCAATTGTATATTGCAACCCCCACATGAATTACATAAAATCAATGAGGAAAAAATTAGTTATCATTATGATTGTTGTAGACATTATTAATAAGATCGAATGTCTGGTGGTCAGGCTTTCGATTTCAGGCTTTCACCAGACTCCATTTCCACGTGCTGTATGTAGTTCATATAAAATCCGTTAAGGTAGCATCATAGTACAAGATAACGCGTTATTCACTCAAAAGGCATAGAGATTGGAAATATTCAACTACACAAGCGATGCACTAGTCTAGCTCTATTTTGAGAAGGATGCATGGCAGGATTCAAAAACAATCAACGCACCAGAGTCCAATGCACAGTGCAAGATGTATTGGATGACTCTTTAAAATGGAGTACCAAATGATGCAGAGGACGGCGAAAGAAGATATAGTCTTCAAATGTACAACACTTGCAAGTGCGATTGATCTGAATGAAACTTGACCTTTCTATGAACACAACTTGAGTGCTAGCAGTCATGATATTTAACTGAGGTATAATTAAGGTATAGACGGAAAATAGCAACCTTCAGGAGGTACCATATATTTTTAAAAATTGTCATATTTGAATACCTTGACATTCAAAACATGGGTATAGACCCAAACGTGTATAACCGAAATAAGAGACATTGAATTGTGATTGGCAGCCATTTTGAAAAATGGTCACCACGGCCGCCACAGGTCAAATCTAGCTGGGTTCCCGTTTTGAAATAATTGAGTGTGGTCCATATTAAGCGTGTACCAAATGCAATACTTCTTGTTTCATTTCACAAAGTGAAGGATTTTGTTCCAGACGGGTCTTTACCATCTGGACAAAGTATGCAGAACCCACGAACATATGAAATAGTTCCTCGTCGGTCGACTGCATTCACTTGGAAGACTCTAACTTCAAGATCGATCGGATCAACGCTATTCACTGATGCTTAAAGTGACAGGAGGGGATTTTTTTAGGATACGAATTTCTCTCAATTTCATTCGATCGGTTGTAGACCACCTACCGAGAACGTTTGGAAGGTTTATTGGACAAACAGGTGCAAAAGAAAACCGCAAACCTTGTTTTGAACTTCCCTGCTATCGTAATCGTTCCGCATAGAAAACCACGCTTTTTGACTTTCTGTCGTGCCCGACAGAAGAAGAAGAAACTATTCTAGAATCATCATCTTATTACATAAAGACGGCGTATTCGGCTTATTAACTTCAGGTGTGATCTAATACATTGGTAGGCATTCCAATATGTAAAAAAACCGGGGTTCGAGAAAAATTGGGGGCGCTTCTTTCTGGAAATCTCATGTCTCTTTTAAGTAAGGATTAACCGGTCATGTTTGGGTTAACTTTCTGTCCATTTCGGTTATGTTTGGACTTATAAACGTAAATGCACAGGCCATAATATTAAGAATAACGTGTGAATTGGTTATCTGAAGACAATGTTTTCACTTAAAGACAAAATCTGGATCGTCTGATATCATTTTGATCTTAGCAGTGCCTGCTCACTCCTTGATGTTTGTTTTGAAAGAACAGCGAGCACTGAAGCACAATCTGTAAGCATGCGTGTTCGACGGGCTTTCCTCACTAAGGTTTCAGGCCAGCCTTCGTTCATTCTGAGCCGGTTTTCCCTGGGTATCTGTTTTTCAACTTTGAATTCTTTGATTTATTATGATTATTATTTCTATACTATTTCTGGAATTAATTTTTGGTTTTTAATTTTATGATATTTTGTTTATGCTTAGTTTTACGCTTTAAGATTTATCGTTTGGTCGCTCTGCTTTAATCAACTTCCGTTCATTTCTTGATGTCATCACTCCAGTAGTCCCACTTGTTAAAAGACTCAGATCGACGATAAATGCCGTACGATGCTAATGTTTGGAAATATAATTGGCCTAATTTTGGAAAATCAGGGAATTCAATAACTATGAAAACTTTGGATTATATACCAATGATTATTAAAAGGTCAGACCTGACCTTTAAGGGCACAAAATAAGCTTAATGAATTCTACGAAAATTAAGTTCCACAAGACACTGTATTGATTTAAGACCTGTCCATTAGTGAAATACTAATGTTATGACAATGTACGTGAAATCACAACTGCAAGAAGTTAAGGTGGGGCAAGAACGGTGGAAATTCCCCTTCCTAGTCGAGCCCCCACTTCCCCAAGGGAAACAAACAAAAAACAAAAAACAAATTGCAAAATTTTACATTGATTTGATGAATTTGTCCCATCAGAAATTCACCCCCCCCCCGAAAAAAAAAAAACTGTCAAATTAAAATAGCAAAATTTGGCATTTTTAAAAATAACATTACCTTTGGTTTGCATGAAGTACATGATGCTGTGTAGCAAATGCCAAATGCAATATTCACGTCGCTGTCTCTGACCACATAAGAGGCACTGAAACGAACCAAATATTAAAGAGTTGATAAATTTAAGAGTTTTAGAGGATCAAGATAAACAGTGGAGTAGCGTCATAGAGCACGGGAAAACATGCTCCTTTGAATCGAAGTCAAATTTGATCAATTTTATTGACAAATTGCCGAACACGGCCGGTGTGAAAGCAGATATAGTCCGGTAGGGAGCCATATAGTCCGGGGCTCCATAGACGATAACGGAATAAAGCGTGAAACTAATGTTGCGTAAAGAGTCAACTGAATCGATTGCCCTATTGTTCACCATTGTTCCCGGACTATGAGTACGCCGGACAATGGTTACCACCGACACCGGTACCCAATCCAGGTCCAAAAAAGGTAGTGCCCCAAGGTCCCCAATCAGATGACTTTCCTAATTCTCACCGATTTTGTTGAAAAATACTATAATCGTCCAATCCTACAGCGCGGAAAGTATTGTATATTATGTTATCGCAAGTCGTGTTATCTCTGATAGCGGCGTATTTCTTGCAATCCCATCCTGGATTATAATTGACCTGAAAAGTGAACAAGAAAAAAAAAGATACACGTAGTTGTGCCTTCATTTTATAACAATGAATAATGCAACTTTAGACTAGGGCTAATGCAGCTGCTAAACCAAATTTTAACAATCTAACAAATCGTAAAAATTCAGATTGTGATATTTTTGTTAAGTGCAGACATCCTAACATACAGATAATAGTCAGTATTTTCGGAGTACCAGTCCTTTCTCAGTAATAGTCCATAATCTAAACATTTTCTTTTGATATGCACAGCATTCGACTTTAGGGCGAAATTCTTTTCCCCTAACGTTATCTATTGTTTTCAGCTTATTCCGTCAAAGATATATTAATTCATGGAAATTCAAGAATCCACTAGAATAACAAAGGATATGAATATTAATTTAAATAATAGTAATATATATACCTTGAGCATTTTCAGAGCAACACAAATATTCAAAACGGCCACAAAACCTTAAAACTCATCTGTTAATTACTCAAAAGTTGTATTTTTGCCTGTCCAGTCAAAACACCAATTGTGACCAATTAAAATATAATTCTTTAACCACCTAATTAAGAGATTCAATTTGATCGCCAATACAATAAAGCATCTGTTACCAATACAATCTGATATTGATCTACTTTTGACAGTAGAATGGTAACTTGGTATATACTAACGCTTTAGCAATCAATATATTAATTGACACCGTTATGAATCGCTTTCAATAATCAACTTTAATAAACTATTCACGATAGTACGTGTCAATTCCAACCATACTGGATACCCATCTTGATGGCATCTTACATGTATCGATTACTCTAATTACCCTAATGATATGTAAATTGATCTGACTGATACACAAACATTGCTATAGGTTAAATAAAGTTATCAAATTATAGTCCAATTTAAGTACAGGACCCATCTTGTGGAATGCTTATAATGAAGGAATTTTATTATCACATTTTGAAAAATAGTTCTTATAGTTCTTATGTCTCACGAGATAGATACCAAAGTTGAAAGTACCAACTGCAGTACAACCAATTGATATAAATACGTCAGGCTTTTATTGTTTGGCGACCGCATATTGTAATTCATTGATTACGTAATTACGAATCACTTTTATCTGGTTACAATGATGTTTAACGGACAGACGCAAAATTACAACTTTTAAGTTAAACATTGATTTTTTGTGTTTTGGGTGGCCAGTTTGATTTTTTGTGTTGGTTTGTACAAAAGTGCTCAAAGTTTCCTCGTCTTGCACCCATTGGATTCGAAATCGCCATAAAAACCGTTGTGAAGGTAATCATAGTCCGGCAGGGATCCTAGGTCCGGGCTCCATAGACTACAACGGAATAACGCGGTGAAACTAATGTTGCGTAAAGAGTCAACTGATCGATTGCCCTATTTGTTTCACAATTGTTTCCCGGACTGTGAGCCGAGGACTATACTCCTGCCACACCTGTCCAGAAACCGTTGAAAAACTACATCTGATCAAGAAACAAGGTTGATTCAGCTATCAATGAACCTGTAAACTGGACTATAACGGGGTTTTTAGAGTGACGGGTGACCTCCAGCCCCTAAAAAAAAGCATCACAGGTGGGCAGGAGATATGGTCCTCCGGGCTCACTCCGGGAACAATGGTTGAAACATAAGGCAATCGATTCATTGACTCTTCACAGCAACATTAAGTTTCACGCTTTATTCCGTTTTCGTCTATGGAGCCCGGACTAATATGACACCTGCCGCACTATATTACTTTCCACACCAGGTTTTGTACATCAACTCCTTTCCAAGCAAGATATTGGACTTTTGAATAGGGTAGGTTTTTTCTTAAGCACATCTTTGAGATATTTATGCGATTGTATATTTTCAAATTTTGTTAACTTAATGCACTGTAATACAAAAAATCCTGTATTTATGCATTGTTCTCAGATTCTTAACGCCACGGGAAATTTGATGTGAAACAACACTGATGGACTTGAATTATTACCGGAAAAGACAAACAATACAATTCACCTCTATGAGATACACATTCAAATCATCAGCTCAGTAAAAAGTCCCACTTTGTTAATTCTAAGTATTTGGCGCTGAAATTAAAACCAAAAAAAATCTGAATCAGGGTTTTAACATTGTAAAGCGTGGCTGAAAAAGGTTCATTATATGACGATAACCAAAAGCAACTGATGTTAGTCACAATTGTTTTCGTAGGTTTCACTCTTCGACTGCTGGACGAGGACATAATCACAATAGGGTTATAAATCAGAATCCCATTCTAGAAGTTTGGGGAAGAAGGTTTGAAGATGTTTTTCCATAGTTTGAAGGTGCTGAATCAGAATTTTTGGGTCCAACCTCTGGGAAATGCGGGGAACTTTGTAAAATAATGGGGGTTAAAATTAGTACAGGGGTAAATTTGAAATCAAATCAAATTGTATTTTTAAATGTACACCAATGTATGTGTCTCATTATAAGATTAAAAAAAAGTATAGGTTTAGCTAGGTTCCGACCTTTTAGTTAAGCAGGTACAGCCCTCTTAAGGTTCTTCAAGGTAATTCCTGGGGGTAAACGTTACCCAGTGCACCGAGTTTGTTGAAACTGGTGTCCAAAATGGTCGTCTTGCCTTATTTTAACAATGTTTAGCCATTTGGTTTCGTAATTAGTGGGCAAAATGTAAAACAAGGGTCTGCATGGTCTATGGGGGCACCAACACTTTTTTTACCTCAATTGTTACACACAGCTGTCACCCAAAGAATTGAAATATATTCTGCCTTCAAGTATGGCCAGAGCAATAAGTTGACACCGGTTTCAAAACAAACTCTGAGCATGGATTTTTTTTGCCCCCCAGAAGACCTTGACCTTATCAGGGCTGGAGCCATGTAACTAAAGTCAGAACCTATACAAACCTATACTTTTTTGTAAATCCGTATGAGACAAATACATTGTCTGTACATTAAAAAACATCCCCAATTTGACTTGATTTCAAATTTACCCATTGTACTAAATTACCCCCTTATTTTACAAGTTCCCCACATTCCAGAGGTTGGACCCAAAAAATTCTGATTCAGCACCCTTCAAACTATCGAAAAACTCTTTAAAACTTCTTCCCCAAATTCTAGATGGGATTCTGATTCATAACCTACTCACAGTGGATTACCGTCTATAATCATGAGGCGGTCAAACAATAAAGATTTATGGTTTAAATAGAAAACAATATGAGGCGGTCAAACAACAAAGATATTAGAGTTTAATAGAACAAACATCCAATTCACCGTACCCAGTAGAGTAATGTCATGTAATGTTATATACTAAAAACAAAAACTTTTCCCCCCAATTATGTGCCGTTTGGTAAAAGTAGAAGAACTTTGCAGCAATAGTCCAGCGATTTTTTTTAGAACGTGTTCTCTTCTGGGTGAGATAGGACCACAAATAGGAGTCTTATTGAACGGAATTCGGCACAAAGACCCATGAGCAAGTAGGGAGCCCTAGTCAGTGGCGGCGCAGACTTCTTTTTCAGGGGGTGAGGGGCGGGGAAACGGAGGAAAAGTGAATTTTTTTTTGGGGGGGAAAGTAAATTTTAAAAAAAACATCAAAGGGCTTTCTGATTTTAAACCAATTTTGTCCAAAATTTGGAGATTTTGCCCCAAAATCGGTTCATTTTTCTTCTGGCCGGGGGAGCAAAAAAAAATGCCCCCGTTGCCGCCATTGGCACTTATAGTGCACTCTGATTTTGTGTCGATGATTGCTAAAAACTTGTGCAACACTTACTCTGAATCAGTATTGTTCCCAATTAGTTCCTCTCTGTCACCTAGGGCATGCCTGACGGCATCGTACAATCCGAGTGTATATTAGATGATCCCTTTCCGGTAATGAAGCAGAATACCAGTATCAATTTACTTTTTTTTCCAGCTAATTGTCCTCATAGAAAAGAGACTGTTTACTTCGTTGGCAAAAGCTGCTGGAGTTCATTCACCTCTTTTGTGGTCATTATAAAATCATTTCCTATATAAATACCAGATAATAATTGATAATTATATATTAATGTTTATATGGAGAGCTATCGTTTCCGTTTAATACTTATAACTTATAGTCATATATTAAAGCTGAACGATAATCCAAATTTACACCTGCTGGACACTGCTTTTTAGTCAAGTCAACTGTGACATTGGGTAAATGATCAGGGTGTTATTTGAAAGAGAATATTCTGACCTTTCTTTTAGACCTACAATGCTTGATTATAAATCTATAGTTTTTGCTATAATTTGTCCCATTGAATTTCGGTTTGCTTTATCTCGATACAGCGTGTACATTAATTTACGTACCAACCGATTTCACGTAGGCATTCAAAGCTTGTACCGTGCTATACTTGTTCTTCAAATGGTAATCCTTCAAGTCTTTAACCTAGAGTATTCGACAAAGAAGAAGGAAAAAAAGTAAACGAGTGACAAATAAGATGAATACTGCTAAAAAATGACGATTTTCAATGAACTTTGTGAAAGTAAGCGTTTTCTACGCACCTTTGTTGCAATTTTCGGGTTCCATCTTTTGGCTGGTTTGTGGAATGTTCCTCTAGATTCCCCCACCACCTGGCTTAATATTGACTAGTTCCTCAGGGCCGTTTAGGGCTAAAACTAATTCATAGTACGAATAATTATTGTTGTTTATCGTTCAGATGACTCAAAGTTCAACACAATTGCTCTATAAGGTTCCCCACTGTTGTTACTAATCTTCGAGATGAGTATCGAGTGAACATTTCGAGGTTCGAGTATCGAGTTCGAGTATCGAGTTCGAGTATCGAGTGAAAAACTTCGAGTATCGATGTTCGAGGTACGAATTTCGAGTTTCGGTTCGAGAGTTTCGAGTCAACAATTTCGAGTATCGAGTGAAAAAGTTCGAGTGTCGAGTGAAAAATTTCGAGTTTTGAGTAAAGATTTTCGAGTATCGAGTTTCGAGGACAAAGTTCAAGGTCGAGAGGACCAAATTTCGATTATCGAGTGAAAAAATCGAGTTTCGAGTATTGAGTTTCGAGTTGACCAGTTCGAGTTTCGAGTATCGAGTTTCGAGTGACAAAGTTCGAGTTTCTAGTGAAAACGTTCGAGTTTCGAGATCGAGTTTCGAGTGACAAATTCGAGTTTCGGAGTTGAAAATTTCGAGGTTATCGCGTGAAAAGGTTCCAGGTTCGAGTATCGAGTTCGAGTGACAAACTTCGAGTTTCGAGAGGTGAAAAAGTTTGAGTTTCGAGTATCGAGTTTGAAGTGACAAATTTCGAGTATCGAGTGAAAAAAAGTTCGAGTTTCGAGTATAGAGTTTCGAGAGTGAGGGACAAAGTTCGAGTTCGAGTAGCGAGTTTCGAGCGTGGACAAAGTTCGAGTTTATATGAAAAAAGTTCGAGTTGAGGTAGTATCGAGTTTCGGTGACAAATTTCGAGTTGGAGTGAAAAATTTCGAGTTTCGAGTGTAGTGACAAATTCGAGTATCGAGTGATGAGTAGTGAAAAGTTTTCCAGTTTAGAAGTTAGCGAGTTTTGAGTGACAAACTTCGAGTTTCGAGTGAAAAAGTTCGAGTCTCGAGTATCGAGTTTCGAGAGTGACCAAAAACTTCGATTCGAGTGAAAAAGTTTGAGTTTCGAGTATCGAGTTTCGAGTGACAAACTTCGAGTATCGAGTGAAAAAAAATGTCAAGTATCGAGTACTGAGTGAGTATTGGGGTGAATTTAAACGAGGCCTTGCATACTAACCAGAAACAAAGGTATTTGTTGGCCACTTCTTGCATTTTTTAATGAACTTATAGTTTTTTAGGACTGCCAAAGAGGGAATTTAAGGGCCATTCAGGTTATATATAAAACACACATATAAATCAAAAGCGATGCAATAGTGTAAGATATATCAATAATTTTTTTCACTCGAAAATCCACTCGAAAAAAAATGACTATTTTGTCAAGTAAGGTTTTCTCGTTCTTTTTGAATTCTATCCAAATTTTTCATCTAATTCTTTCAGTGTTATTGGCCGAAAACCCGAAGCAGCTAAGCAGCTTTTAAAATGCCTTACCTTTCATTGACATGGCCCAAAGGACACGTTATTATGTTTAACGGAAAAATCTAGTATGAGAGAAGTTTCGTTTTATTGGTCAAAAACAAAGGAATTTCATGAAGAGGATGCACATTTTAAGATGCGGTTGCTTTTCAATGACATGGCTACGGAAACGTGATTATGTTTAACTTGAATATCATAGTATTGAGCGCAGGCTAGCCGGGATTACAAAACAAAAACGTAGTTTAAGGCGACTCGCCTACGATAGTAAATAGACAATACCAAATTCAAGAATATCTCAAATTTTTCATTTACTCGAAATCGGCAATTTTCACCACTTTGTGAGTTCCAGCCAAGTCTTGCGAAAGTTCCTGCATCCTCAGTTAAACTGCAAAGCACTCCTCAGACGGTCAAAGAAACCATGCTATACTTAAAAGCGATCAAAAAGTGACGAAATATCATAATTTTGTTTCACTCGAAAATCGGTATTTTGGCCTTTTTCGATTTAGCAACCGAGAAATCGTTATTTTTTCAATTTTCGAGTAGCCACTCCCACAAATGGGTGAAAAAATGCCGGTTTCGAGTAAGGTTTTCTCTTCTTATTTCGGTCTTATATCATCATTCTTTCTTTCGTTTTATTGGTCGAAACAAAGGTATTTGATGAAGATGCGCACATTTTAAGATGCGGTTGCTTTCATCGCCATTGCTTAAGGGCGTGTGGGATAATGTTGAACTGGAATATCCTATATAGATATTGGAGGCAGGCTAGCAGGGATTACAAACACAACAGTTTAGGAGGTAGGCGACCGCTTAACGATAGTAGAACTCCGAATCAACTACAATTTCCCCAACAAAAAAGAAAAAAAAATCTCTCAAATTTTCTCACTCGAAAATCGACAATTTTCCTCATTTTCGAGTGTTGCTTACTCGAAAAACCGGACAAAATGCCATTTTCGAGTTAAGAAAATCTCACTATTGTGAGTTCCAGCCAAGTCTTGCGAACAGTTCTTGCATCCTCAGGTTAAAAACGACAAAGCACTCCTCGGACGGTCTAAGAAATCATGCTATAACTTTAAAGCGATCCAAAATTGACGAAATATCATTATCTGCTTCACTCGAAATCGTTATTTTGCCCCTTTTCGAGTAAGCAACTCGAAAATCGGTTTATTTTGTCCTTTTCGGTAAGCCCCTCGAAAATGGTGCAAAATGCCGGTTTCGAGTAAGAGTTTTATCCAAGTCTTCCATCTCATTCTTTCGTTTTTTTTTATTAGTCAGAATCATGGAATTTCATGAAGATGCAGCCCATTTTAAGATGCGGTTGGTTTTCATTGACATGACTTAAGAGCACGTGATAATGTTTGACTGTAATATCCCAGTATTTGAGAGCAGGCTAACAGGGATTACAAACATAAATAGTAGTTTAGGCGGACTCGCTTACGATAGTATAACTCAGCATCATACAAAATTCAAGAATATTCTAAATTTCCTTTTCACTCGGAAAAAATCGGCAATTTTCCCTCATTTTCGAGTTGCTTTACTCGAAAAACCGGACAAACTGCCAATTTTCGAGTTAAGAAAATCTCATCTAGATGATGGGTCCAAAAGCCAAGGCCTTGCGAAAAGTTCCTGCATCCTCAGTTAACAAACTGCAATGCACTCCTCAGACGGTCTAAGAAACCGTGCCATCACTTACAAAGCACTCAAAAAGTGACGAATATCATTATTTTGCTTCACTCGAAAATCGGTTATTTTGCCCATGTCCTTTTCGATAGGCCACTCGAAAATGGGTGGAAAATGACAGGCCGGTTTTTCTAGTAGATTTTTCTTGTTCTATTTAATTATATCCGGTCTTTCCATCTCATTCTTTCGTTTTATGGTCAGAAACAAA
Source organism: Ophioderma brevispina (assembly GCA_023653785.1). Lineage (NCBI taxonomy): Eukaryota > Metazoa > Echinodermata > Ophiuroidea > Amphilepidida > Ophiodermatidae > Ophioderma > Ophioderma brevispina. The sequence goes on from JAMKCH010025197.1 coordinate 17,368, forward strand.
GGTATTTGATGAAGATCAGTCACTTTTTAAATTCGGTTGCTTGTCATCATTGACATGTCTTTAAGGCACGTGAATATTTTTTGACTGGAATATCCTAGTGTTGAGAGCAGGCTAGCAGGGGATACAAACATAAATAGTAGTTTAGGCGGACTCGCTACATAGTATAACTCAGAATTCATACAAAATTCAAGAAATCATTACATGTTCCTCACCGGAAAATCGGCAATTTTCCTCATTGTCGAGTTGCGTACTCGAAAACAGGACAAAATGCCAATTTTCGAGTTAAGAAAATCTCATCTATTATGAGTTACAGCCAGCCTTGCGAAAAAAAAGTTCCTGCAATCCTCAGTTAACAAATCTGCAAGCACTCCTCAGACGAGTCTCAAAGAAATCATGCTATAACTTAAAAGCAATCCAAAAGTGCACGGAAATATCATTATTTTGCTTCACTCGAAAATCGGTTATTTTGCCCTTGTCCGTTTTCGAGTAGGCCAACTCGAAAATGGGTTGGAAAAAGGACGGTTTTCGAGTAAGATTTTTCTCGGTCTTATGTAATCTATCCAGGTCTTCCTTCATTCTTTCGTTTTATGGCAGAAAACAAAGGTTTTTGATGAAGATGCAGCACTTTTTAAGAATGTGCGGTTGCTTCTTTTTCATTGACATGGCTTAAGGGCACGTGATAATGTTTGACTGGAAATATACTAGTGTTGAGAGCCGTCTAGCAGGGGATACGTAACAAAAAAGGAGTTTAGGCGACTCGCTTACGGTAGTATAACTCAGAATCAATACAAAATTCAGAAATATCCTCATTTTTCTTCACTCGAAATCGGCAATTTCCTTATTTTCGAGTTGCTTTACTCGAAAACCGGGACCAAATGCCAATTTTCGCGTTAAGAAAATTCATCTATTAAGGTTCAGCCAAGTCTTGCGAACAGTTCCTGCATCCACAGTTAAGAAACTGCAAAAGCACTCCTCAGACGGTCTAAGAAACCATGCTTTAACTTAAAAGCGATCCAAAAGTGACGAAATATTCATTATTTTGCTTCACTCGAAAACGGATATTTTGCCCATTTTCGAGTAAGCAACTCGAAAAATTGGTTATTTTTCAATTTTCGCGCTAGATAGGGCCAATCGAAAAGGGGTGAGTTTGAAAAATGCCGGTTTCGAGTAAGTAAGGTTGTTTTATTGTTCGGATTTAGGTTTATTCTCATTCTTTAGTTTTATTGGTCAGAAACAAAGGATTTGATTGATGAGATGCCAGCAACATTTTTTTCCACCAACGGAAAACTTATACGGTCCTAGCAGCAATTGCTCAACCAGACATCGTCGAAGCGTTTAGCGAGCATGCAAGAGCGTAGATGCAAAGTATCTAATGGGGAGCACCCAATGTCTGGACAGAGACCTGCTGTTAACCGCCTAAATCCAGAGGAGAGTTTCTTAAGCAAAGTCCAACCTCTTGAACAGTCTCTAAGGAGGGTAAGAGAGTCGCCTTGTGGAAAGAAAGACTGCCATCAACCAAGTAACATCTATCGGTTTGAACCTGGTGAGGCATCTCCCACCTGGAACTGAATCATAATGGGCTGAATGGCGATTGCCTCAACAGATTGAGAACCAGAACTGGCCGAATCAAGGGTTTCCTTGCAGAAGGGGGGCTATATGGAAGCAGATCAGGACTCTACTTGTGGTTGGGGAACAACACCACAGACAATTGGAACATCTCTTGTCTTCTGCCCAATGCGGGAGCAACAATGCACAAAAAACAAGGACCTTGCGGAATTCGTGAAGCAGTATACCCATTTCTGCGGATCATATTGAGAACCACATGGGTTTGGACCCGATAAGAAGAAGCCACATTTTAAGATCGGTTGCTTCATCGACATGGCTAACACTTAAGTGCCTAAGTGTTTTCACTCACGTTGGTGCCTAGGGGGGGGGTCTTGGGGGGGGGGGGGGTAAGAAAACCTCTTTCCCGAGAGAATTTTCAAATGAAACTTCACACCACTTGAGGGGGCATAAGACAAGGCCACCGGTGCAATAAATGAGTTCCGGTTTATAGTCTGGAAATTAGAGGCAAAATAATTGTTTCGAAATGCGTCAAAATCGCTTCAAATTAAAGTAGTATGATGTTTCCGCGACCTTGCTTACACAGCATACACATTGCAAATCATTTTGATGTTTATGCTCTAAAAAGGACCCAATTTACATAATAAACAAAAACATTACCATTTTGTACAATTCTTGTATTTTTTTGGGCTGTCGGATTTGCCATGGTTGTACAGCAATGGCGGCGCAGTCGATCGTGATGGAATCGCTTCTTTTCAACACATAAAGGCGTTAAGATTTTTTATGATTATGTAATTAATTTGATTCATGAATGATGACATACATAAGGAGAAAAATAATTTCTGCAACAGGGTTTGCAATTGTTTATTTTAAAATCACACTCCCGTGGTGCCTAAGGGGGGGGGGTTCCTAGGGACCGAAGCTAATTATCTCATAATAACGGGCAAGACCATTTTTAGTACATTTTTTATGGGTAAGAAGCGATCGATAAGTTACACTAATTACAAAAAATTAGAGTTCGATTTAATTACACGAGTGAGAAATCGCCGAAAAAAAACAAATCTGTGTACTTATGGACCCCCCTTCCCCCCTTAGGCACTAAGGGTGTAAGGGCACGTGAACAGTTTTAACTGGAGAATATACGAGTATTGAGAGCAGGCTAGCAGGGATTACAAACAAACAGTTTACGGCGCCTCGATTCCGACGATAGTAAGAACTCAGAAATTACTAAATTCAAGAAATTATCTCAATTTTTCTTCACTGCGAAAAATCCGGGCGGCCAATTTTCCTCATTTTCGAGTTGCTTACTCGAAAACCGGACGGACAAAATGCCCAATTGTCGAGTGCTTACTCGAAAATGGGCAAAAAACAAAAATAACCGATTTTCGAGTGAAGCAAAATAATGATATTTGTTGCCAGGTCTTCATTCATTCTTTCGTTTATTGGTAAGAAACCAGGTATTTGATGAAGTGCAGCACATTTTTAGATGCGCGTTGCTTTTCATTGACATGGCTTAAGGACACGTGATAATGTTTACTGGATATCTAGTATTGAGACGCAGGTAGCCGGGCTTACAAACAAAAAAGTAGTTTAGGCGATTCGCTTAAGATAGTATAACTCAGACTCAATACAAAAATTCAAGAACTATCTCATTTTTTCTTCACTCGGAAACGGCAATTTTCCTCATTTTCGAGTGCTTACTAGAAAACCGGACAAAGTGCCAATTTTCGAGTTAATAAAATCTCATCTATTAATAGTTCCAGCCAAGTCTTGCGAAAAGTTCCTGCATCCTCAGTTTAGCAACTGCAAAGCACTCTGCAGACGGTAGAAGAAACCATGCTATAACTTAAAAGTGATCCAAAAGTGACGAAAATATAATTATGTGTTACTCGGAAAATCGGTAATTTGCCCCATTTTCGAGTAGTAAGAACTCGAAAATCGGTTAGGGTTTCAATTTTCGAGTAGGCCACTCGAA
>JAMKCH010025198.1:0-19255 GCA_023653785.1 Ophioderma brevispina
AATTTCTAATTTCGTATAGGAGCAAATACGAAATTCAGCCTTTGTTTTCTATTGCGAATTTCTTACAGACACGACCGAATTTGCACGTAAGATTTGGCACACATGGATTACTAATGTTAACGGTTCAGATGACATGAAAATCTCAACTGTTTTGAGGTAAGTTGGCGGGACGACGCTGTAGATCACGAAATGCCACTTTAAACATTAAGTTATTCACCTTTGAACAGATTTGAAATTCTTCAAAAAGGGATTAACTTCATAAATAAATGTTAAAAGATGCGAAAACACTTACATAATGGTGGAAATTATCTCCAGTAAGCTCAGGTTTTAAGATAAAGGGTATAACATTTGAGATGCTCTTATTTGTTAGAAGAGAATCATGACCATGCAGCAAGCTCCATTGACTTTGGAGGGGAGAGTTGTTATGGTCTTAAAGTATCATGAAAAGAGTTCTCCCAACACTTTGATACTTTGCTCCAAATTCCATTTTATTGACTTTAAGTTAACACATATAACAGGCTGTCCCAAAAACTTGGTTTAACACTCGGGAACAACAGTCATTTTTGTACAATAAGCTACGCATGGGTCTTTGTTTGTTATGTTTTTAAAGCCAAATACATAATCTTTTTATGTTTGCGTTTAGTTCATTTCAATACGATATGTACACAAAAGAAATGCTTCATCAAAAGAAGAGTGCAATTTCGGATTGGGTCCGATTTGCATTCGTTTACATTTTTAAGATCGCGGTATCATGATTTTGTAATATACTCAAAATTTAGTTATTGATTGAGTTATTATTGGTTATTGAACCTAATTAAGATATTGACAATACCTTTTGAACGTCAGTCTTGTAAATAAAGTGTGAACATTAATTGTCTTTATGATCAGCAATACTTTTTTTTTCAACTTAATGTCCAGTTCCTCACTTTCATTAACAGACATCACATGCTCAAATTACCATGTTTACACATTAAATTAACCAACAATCATATCAGATCCACACTCCCCCTTGCTTAATTCCCAAGAAAAATGATTCGGTAGACAGAATAAATAACAAAAACACGCGACATAGACAAAAGAGAAAGAGAAATCTCTGATAATAGGCCTACATGGACAAGTGAAGCAGGCAGACTTGGATATAAAGACACCATAGCAGTCAACAGACCCAAAATGGACCAGATGGCAATCACTCAAACCACCTTTCGCTTTCTGAGCTGAGCCGGGTTGTGGTTAATTCCAACGAATGAGAGCTGTAAAACACATTGATAGGAATCTCGAAGTCTTTCTTTAAACAGAAAACACGGCAAGATCTATTGTTTCCTTTTAAGATGGCTGATTTGCCTCTCGTAATTGCTTAAGCATATCTTTTGTCAAATTATCGGAATATGGAATGAATTAGAGCAAATTAAAGCTTATGTTTGGCTTGAAAAAGATACCAAACCACGACCCCATTCATACTTTCCTGTTTCAAGATGCCTTTGTCTCGAGTGTTACCATTTTTTGGGACAGGAGCCTGTATGCCGATATTTTTAACCACTTCTTTGGATTCGGAGTGTTTATTTGTTTGGTGTACCAATTATATTGTTTAACTGATACCCGTTTGTAATACATTCAAATCTCCATTGCATTGAAGCGTACAACACAATTTAATAGTATTTATATTATTTAATGAAAGAAAATATTTTCAGTAAACTTATTATGTTGACTACTAACATGTGTCGAGAAAACTAGATGTCCTTTGTGTATATTAATCCGGGTTTTGTTTCTTTTACCAAGTTGTGAATCTTTTGCACGCTTCAAAGTAGCATAGCACAGTACTCGAAGCAACTCTGCCCATGCATAAAAGTGGCGCAAAATCGATTTTGGTGTATCGCACTAAATGAATTATATCTCGGAATTGAAAAAAAGCAACTAAGGTGAAATAAACACTACTGGAAAGCCCAGTTTTTGTTCTTTAATATTATACCAAGTATGAATGACATATTCTGAAATTTCATATTAAACCATTTTTGTTAAAATTGTCCCACTTGGGTTGGTACATTTTGTGACCCCACTTTTTCTGCTCCCAGTTGAATTCAGCAGCCTTGACGGAATAAAGTACAGTATCCCCTGCACTTTATTCCGTCAAGGCTGCTGAATTCAACTGGGAGCAGACAAAGTGGGGTCACAAAATGTACCAACCCTTGTACAACTTTTTCGACAGGCTGTATACACATGGGTGGCACTGGCCATACACAATTTTATTTTTTTTGGCCTCATTTTTGCTTTCGTGAATCACTAATGTTTTGGAATGGAACATGCCCCACCTTTTACTAATGCTGCCTGGTCCTCACACTGTAGATCACACTGGAATCCGGGCAACTGCTTAGCAAAAGCTATCATTTGTCTGAGGACAACTAGTGCCATCTCCATAATATGCTTATACACAGCCTCAGTGAACAGCTCGTCACCCTGACTACCAGCATCATCATGTTCTTTGTTATCCTGAGAAGTATTTTTCCTTACAGATGGATTTCCTCTGGTTCCTTCACTATGTGGTCAAAGAAATAAAATAATTTAACCATCTTGTAGCTACTTGCCTATCTATCGCCATAGCACTTTTTTCATTGGTTACTTAAAAAGTAAAATTATGCCGTAATGAGCAAATCAGCAATTTTGTGAGAATCGTGGTACGTTTTACATTATAATATAGCAAGCACTAGTTTGATGGTTGCCCAGTGAGGTTTACCTCATTGTGTCTGTTTTTTTTTTTTTTTTTTTTTTAAAAGACACTATCAGTTGAGTTTCTAAATCAGCAAATCGAAAAAATCAGCAAAAAATCAGGATTTTTGCGTGTAGTAACAAGTACAGGTAGCCTAAACATTACCTGCAAATGATAAGACCCAAGAAGCAACGAATTAGGACAGCATCGGAGATTTAGTCATTACATGCGTTCGGACACTACACAACACGTTAATTGAATGGAGAATCGGATTATTTTTGGAACACTGCCGTTTTATTCCTTTTCTGTCATTCTACAGCTGGAAAAGGTTAACTAGAGAATTCACAAGATCCTTCAATTAAGCAGTCCTGCAAATTCAAATATTTTCCAATCAACTGATAGTGTCTTAATGAGCTAATCAGATAGTAGTAGTAGTAGTAGTAGTAGTAGTTAGTAGTAGTAGTAGTAGTAGTAGTAGTAGTAACTCACCCTGCAACTTCCCTGAGTACTCTTTCCTCCTACTGCTGCTAATCTGCTTGGATCATGCTGAGAAGTACTTGGAATATCCTCCAACATGGTTTAGATTGGAGTTTCACCTGTGCTGCATGGTAAATACGCTGCCTGGCCCTGCTGAGGGTCGATGAGAAGATTGTGCGGAATCGCACATGTTTATTGCTGCTGCTCATGCTTTCAGGATGGCCTGAGTGACATCACTCTCCTCTGATTGTCACTAGAGGTACATTTTCTTTGATTTCTCGCCTCTTTATAGGTTTGTGTGGGGCACAAATGAGGTGAATTTTAAAAGTATGGGAAGATTTTTCAACAGACTTTAACGTACGATTATTGAGCATTGGTTATAGATAGCTTATTCCTAACTGTAAAACATATGTCTATAACAAAAACTTCTTTAAAGGGACATTTGGAAAAATAGTACCCTCAAATTAAAAAGAATGATATTTTTGCAGGTTATTAAAGCTGGTATAGACATAGCCACCACCCGAAATGATTAAGCCAAAGTCAGCATAGTGCAATGGATAAACAGAATGATGTCTATATAATCACCCCGAGAGGTGTTTTATTCAGTAGCCTGAGGACCGTGTTGTTAAGACTCAAGTAAACACGTGCTGGAGTAGATTCCCTCAGCACCAAAAGTTTGAATAGTCAGTGACCTTTCTGGCTCTAATATAAATGGGTCTGGGTCTGCAATATTCAAGCAATACCCACACAGTTCTTCATTTAACTTATAGCAGTCCCACATGAAGAATATTTGAATTCCTAACACCCGTGTACAGTGAAAAGTTAGTTATGTGAATGATTTATAAATGGATTGCATTAAAACTATACATTGAAGTTTAATTCGAAAAGAGTAGAGTTAAACAAAAGTAAGTTTTGTACTTGGCCCATTTCCTTTCAAGTCAACTTTCTATTCATTGGCAGCAAAGCGACTTCTTGGATAGAATAAAATGCTTCTTCCCTAATTCACCTAATGGGTATTGACCGAAACTTTCCCCCAGCTCCATTATCAGCGCAAATCGGTTATAACAATGTGTGGGGTCGATGTTCAACTTTTCTTTCTGCCCAAAATACTTAACAATTGTCAGAATTGAAAGATATGCTTTAAGCACTTCTGAAGGCTATTTAGACCTTATTATCTAATCACATCTTCAGACATTTATTACCAAATATATATCACCGGCGTATCCAGACCTGGCTTTTGAAGGTGGACCCCGGGGGCGCAAGGACCTCAATAGCCGAAAAATAGGCTGATTTGATGTTTTGGCATGAAACCCCGAAAGCACCCCCCAAGATACGGCCACTGATATAACAGGGAGTCATCAGCAAAGAGACGAGTAGATAGTGATTGAGTGTCCACACTGGGCCACTTTGTTCCTCACCATTGGCAAGACTCTTCACACCGCGATATGATATAGAATTCGCGGGGCGCAGTGTAAGCAACACTATTGCAGTGGGCGCAGTGCGTGAGTAGGCGCGGCACCAGCTTTGTGGCTGAAGCTGCGTGTAACATGGAATACTTCACGCGCGGATAATGATTTACAAAGCCTAATATTTTGCCTATTAGGTGATGAACAAAGATAACAATATGTGGGTGGCATATTTCCTTTAACAAAGTTTGTCACGAGTGCTAAGACGTTGTATATGATTATATTATTAGTATTACAAAGCATGTATATAGCGCTTCCACGAAGGAACGGAGCGCTTTACAAAATATTATGGACAGGGGGAAAAACAAGAACAACATTATTGTAAACAAGTGAGTTTCAAGATGTTCGCTTGAACACAGGCAAGGACTGCCTTCACGGAGAGATACAGGGAGATCGGTACAAAGACGAGCTGTTAGCAGCGATTGTAAAGCTCATGCCTCCGGCTCGTTTGCAGGATCTCGAAACAATGAGCCGGGTATACGTCTGATGATGAGCGCAAGTCGTTGCCTATATTTCAGCAGAGCATCGTTTTCTGGAAGATGCATCATGGTGATAGATAACTTGGAAGGCATATCATAAGGCTTTGTGATGGAAACAGAGTTGTATAGGAATTGCTTTGTCAACAGGGGCCAATGCAGTTACCTAAGAAAAGTCAGTAGAGGACTTGGTCCCGTCCGCAAGCCACACCAACCCGCGCGCCTTGGTTTGCAGCGTGAAAGGCGAGTAAGGCTCAGCCTCCCGCCAGCCAAGAAGAAGGGAGTTTGCATAGGTCAAGGCGGGAAAGAACCAGTCCTCTAACAAATGCTGAAAAGCATCAGGGATGATGAAACGCGGAACGCCGAGGTTATGTATGTGAAAATTTACAGATTAAAATAGAGTTGACTTGAGAATACATAGTGAGAGACTCATCAAAGGGTGACCGCCAAGATCTGATTGATGTTGTATTCTCTGGATGGATAATTCACTACACTTCAAAGTAAGTTGGACAAGAGCAGCAGAACATTGCTATTCGCTATAAGAAAAAAACTCCATGGTCTTATCCTGGGTTTAAACGAAGTGTGTTATGAATCATCCATGCATTGATAACATCAAGAAGAAGATAACCGGGCGAGCACGCGTTGACAATCACCCTCAGATCTGGGATCAAATCGGCATAAAGTTGTAATCATCAGCATAAGCGTGGAAAGAAATATGCAAAAGCAACGCACTATATTGCCAACGGGCGGATGTATACAAAAAACCCATGGGGGCCGATGATTGAGCCCTGCGGCAAACGAATATCTCAAAACATGGTCATCAGAGCATCGCCACCACCCAAATCAATAGACACTTTGGTCACGCGATCTCTTTGGTAGGTGGAAAACCATGATTAGCCACGGTTGATGCCAAATTTTGCTTCCAGTCTGCCAAAACAACATATCGTGATAGAACTGTGTCGAGGCAGCAGATATGTCGAGAAGGACCATGAGGACAGCTTTATTTTTATAAAGGGAGCAGAGAAGATCATTCTTGACCTTAAGAAGAGCGTCTCGGTACTATGATGACGCTGGTAGCAGGATTGAAGATGCCTCACCAAGATATGATGTCCACATGGTTCATAACTTGACGTGATGCTGCCTTCTCAATGACTTTAGAGAGAAAGGGTAAGTTGGCTATAGGCCGATAGGTCTTAAGACAATTTGTCTGTCAGCATTGCTCTTTTAATCACGGGTTTTGTAATAATAGATGATCTTTCAGAGCAGAAGGGGAAAAATGCCGGCTGGAAAGAGAAGCTATTAAACTTTTAGTGATTTAAGGGAGCCAAGATGCCAGGTTCTCTTTGACAAGCCAGGATGGGATTGTATCCAAGGAACAAGATTTATTTAGAAATTGCCTGATATATCAGCAACGTTGTCACTTCCAAGCAACTGAAATTCGACAGAAAACAGGGCGATACAGTGTCGTATCACTTAGATGGCACTAGCAGAGGACACACAGTTGAGAACTAACATCATCCCGGATCTTTTCGACGTTTCAGAAAAAAAGTCAAGAATGGTGGCAGGTCATGTTTGGAATCGAATCAGGAAGACGGTGGAAGGCTTATAAGAAGGCCGTTGATAGGCGAGACATTTAGTTAGAGGTTGGAAGCGATCACTTATCAGTGAAAACCTGATCTTAGATTCCATATGAGTTTGCCAACCAGTTCCTTGCCCAGTCAAAATTGTTCTTTGTCATCTTCAGATCGACTTTTCTTCCATCGGCGTCCATCTGCGCCTTTCATGTCTTGCTTTGTGGATCACCTTCGTTATACCAGGGAAGCCTAGCTGACGACCATTGTCTTTGTGTAAGGGCTCACTTCACTTAAAAACAGAGATGTTATGGTCGTTTGTGGAAGGATTTCACAAGGACATCAGGATCGTCAGAGAAGCGGGAAATGATTCAATGTTAGCATTTTACAAAAGTGTGTGAAACCCGGATGATCAATTTGCCAATTCACGAAAAGGTTGTGGTATGGTAAGGGGCTTAGGTTTGGTACAGAGGAGGGAAACATTTGAGTAGATAGTGGTAATCAATAAAGTCCAGCAATCTGAGGCATCCGGATTTCAACGTCAAACATTTATGAACAAGATCATCATCAATACTGGATATCACAAGATCAAGGATATGAAAGGCTGTAGAGATGGATCTTTCACCATGTTGGTCGAATCTAGAATTCTCAAGAGCTATGCAGAACCTATTAGTGTCACTTTTTCCAGGCTGATCAAATGTAGTTAAAAGTCCCCAATTAGGATGGATTTATGTGGTTGTGTCACAGATCCTTATCTAGGAGATATTCAAATTCTTCAAAAAGTCAGAAGTTCGAAAAATTGTTTACCACAGAGATGGCCGGTGTGGTCATATAAATACCAACAATTTGGATATGGTTTTTGAGGGTGACATACAGTGAGGGTGACCATACAACTTCAACATTATTTTCTTGCGAACAAGTTACATTATTCAAAGGCTTATAAAAACTGGAAGATGACATGTTATGGTCTAAGGTGTAACGAGAGTTTTGAGGCACACCATTGTGTCATAATAGTATTTCCTGTAGGTTAGACACTCAGAGATTTCTTACCTTGTCTTTGGGCTACTGAAAGTCTTAACACTTAAGTGCCCAATCTAAAAACTTCCGTTAAGTGCCCAAGGGGGGGGGTGGGGGGTTTTCCCCTAGGGGACCCAACCATATAACCCTTTCCCATGAGGGAGTTTGATCATGACACTCAAAATAAATGGGGGTCACGTAAGAACCACATACCCACAATAAAAATGAAATTTGACCTATGGCCAATTGAATTTGTCACTCTTCGAAACAGAGTGGTTTTCGCAAACATTTCCATCCTCAGCAACGCCAATATGAGGTTTTAAAACCGAAAATTAAAAACCAAACATTCATTATATCTACTCTATAATAACCAAATAAAATATCATTGTCAAAATATGCCAATTTATACCATCTTGTATTTTTCACAGAAACTTCAAAATCACCTTATTTTTCCATAGACTACCCATTTTAAGATCACGGGCATGAAAATGAAAATTGTATGCTTAATTGAATATGGGTTGACAATTATTATTCCGCCGCCTTCAAGAAATCGTCAAATCCATTTCGCTTTCATTTAGGTGGCTCTCAACGACATGCCTACAAGCGCACAACCTATCAATCATCTACCCAGATTGCGCTTGGGTGGACGAGGCATTGAGACTTAGTGTCTTACCCATCCCAGGGACAGAAACACGTTGACCATAGTGGGGCTCGAACTCACAACTTTAATTAACGCTCTAATGATCGAGTCCTGCACTTTTCCCGCTAGACCACACGCGCTCTCTGGCTCCATGTCATAACCTTTTTCATGGTCACTACACCAGGGTATGGTTCACACTTGTTCACTACATACATTGTAGTGACTGAAAATCTCTACTGCATTTTGGTACAGTCAACGGGTTTGCAATTAGAATGGCAACCTCCCTCTGTGCCATGGCACTTTTCTCTGTCGTGTTCTTGTAGGGTCAAGCCCTGATACAATGGTTATCAATTGGCTTTATGTTCTTCCGAGAGTTCAGGTTTTGCTAGGCAGTGTTTCCTGATCATCTTCATATAGGCACCTCATCCTGTGTTGGGTTAATTTTTTTGGATGGATTTTCTAGTTTTTAAAACGCTCCTTTTCCATAGACCTGCACCAAATGTCAAGCCAAGCACTGTTTTTTCTCTGTTGTTTTATCATATGGAGCATAATTTGTATTTTTTCTTTTCTTATGTGTTATATAAAACCATAATGTTTCCATATCACAATGAAAGAATATTTAAACGGCCCTCTTTGAAGGAACATTTCACCTTTCAACTCATGAACTATTTGTACCATTACACTCATCTCTTTTACACAGACAGACACACAGACATAATTAACAAGTTTTATATACTATGTGACTTTTCTTTGTTAAGATTATACACACAATTAGCAAAATTAGACACCCAATTAGCAAAATTAGACCCAAGTAGCAAATTAACACACAAGTAGCAAAATTAGACTAACAAGTAGCAAAATTAGAAAAACAAAGTAGCACATAGACAAACAAGGTAGCAAATTAACACCACCACCATTCATGGCGGAATAAAGCACTACATAAGAAATCAAGTCACAACAGACTACCGTCCGTAAGCACCGATGGACATACATACAGGCAGACAGAGAGACAGAACAGTGATCACTAAATCTTAGCCAGAACAAATTCAGGTGATGAATTACCATTTTCCAGAAAAAAAAAAAAAAAAAAAAAAACAGGTACTATAATTAATGGGCATATCATACAATGTACCACAGAATACCACAGTTACTGAAGACTAGCATGGTGATGGCAAAACACTGATACCACAAACATACCACACCAAAAGGAGGAGAAATGTTAAACACCCAATGTGGTATGATCCTGTGATACTCCGTTGAGTTAGTATTATAAATATTTCCATTCCACTTACGTCCTACTTGCATCCCAACTTCCAGGCACTTCTGCATACGGCAATAGGCACAGTGTCTTCTCATGTACAAGTCCAGTTCCCCACACTTCCCCTTGTGTTCCCATGCGCATTTCAAGCTATCTCGTCTCCTGGCAGTACGGCGGAAGAAAGGTTTACATCCTCGCCATGTCAGCTCTCCGTAGTGCCATTCCATTGGCTTTGTCACCACAAACCACACATCTTCATGGTCTTTGTTAAGGTCAGTGGAGTGCATCTGTCATTCCCAGTTGATCAGTACTGTTAAATATATAAAAGAACCACAACATTTACATTACCCATTCCTGTGTGGTCCACTTTTGAGTGTCCATGCATGGAAGTCCTCTATTTAATTCCACCTCAAGGAAAGTGCATGTTTTCATCTCGAGAGAAAGTATATTGCTGACCATGTTTACAACCAAGCCTGATTAGGCTTTTTTATCTATTTTGTTTATCACACATACTACGTGAATAAAAACAAATTGTGCAAGGATTGAAGCTGACCTTGACCTTGCATTGAAAATAATCTATAACTGGAACTTAGTTTGCAACGTGCGACGTTACGACCATTACCAATGGTCTTCAACAGGCACCTGATTCTTGGAATTGGTCACTAGCCGTCTGTCACGTGACCAATTCCTGAATCAGATGCCTGTTGAAGACCATTGGTAATGGTCGCAACGTCGCACATTTGCAAAGCAAGTTCCGTTAGGATTTATTTACCTTGCACATTCTTGTTTTCTTTACTTCTGTCAACAGGTGTATTGGTGTTAAGATTTGTCATATCACAGAAACATTGGTATTTTTAGATTCATTGATAAATCCGTAGTGCAATATTCAAGAAAATGTGACATTAATTAAGTTAAATTGACAATGCAAATCACGATATTCCACAGACACACATTTCAAAGTGTGAAATTTTTAACAGGAATCGAAAAAAGGGTGTGCCTTATTACAAAAACCGCCATAGCTAGCGTATTTGTCAGTCGTTTCTTCATTTTTTTCACACAGGAAAGTATCTTAGATTTTTTTTAAAATAGCCAACATCTATGATATAGCTATTGCATGAAGGTCAACATCAATATTTAAGCAGATGCACAATTTTTTTGATTCACGTCGTATATGCAGTAATCCATGAAACTAAATAGTTTCTACATTCCGGTCCTTGTGACTGCATTTATATGTGTTTTGTCCATTAATGCAATTAGTATGGGGGAAATAAATGATGTTTGGTTTAGTACTTCGCTGACTAGTCTAGGATTTTCAGGGTGATTTATTACTATACTACTACTATATGTTACTAATAATTTTATAATGTGGTAATGTGGATTTTATATATTAGACAATCAATAGATTCCTATACCTTTTTTGGATAATGAAATCAATTAAATGCAAAATCAGGTTTTTCCCCATCTCACTTTCATTTCCACCTTTTTAGGGGACACCTGTTATTTGAAATCCCTCATTGCGCCTTTAAATCACTTTCCCCAAATTTGAAAACAATTTGGTGTTTACATTTTGTAAAAAAGGGAGAGTATAATATTTTCCTTGTAAGCTTCACTTCTCACCCAAGGATGCTGACAGTACTGCCAACTTAACATTTACCCAAACTTTGGCTATAAAAGCATGCAGTATCAAGCTCACAGACTCATTTTGCTATTGTATAATATTGCTGCTTCCTGTGGGTAGAATAAGTCCGCCGCACCATTTCCGTCTAATAAGGTAAGAATAAAGGCACTCTCGAATCGGGGTCGACCTTTTCAACGAACCATTAGTTTAAAACGCTTTACTTCCGTTGTCATCTATGCCCGGGGGGGGGGCCCACTTGTATTCCAAGTGGATATCATGCCGTGTACAAAACGCGTAATTAGGTCGGTGTTTGAATCAGGCGATGTACGCGCGTACATTGTTTAGGGTATCAACATCGGTCAAAAATTCAAAATAAGTGGTATGCTAGGCTTTCCACGTCGAAAAATCCTGTTTAGGGTATGATATTTTGAGTACTTGCAAAAAATCACATTAAAAATGCTGGAAAACATAGGTTTTGTTCCGGATTTTTTTTCTATTTCACATGGTAGTTCTCTATGGATGGTAAACCGTTTTCAGGCTTATTTTAGCGTGTTTCTCTATGTCGTGTCGCCGTCCCTACATATATTTCATTTCATTTTCGCGGTTTAATATTCTTACACTAAAATGATATTTAGATATAAACCTCTATGTGCGTAGAAACAGAATTATGGGTCCTGTCTCTAAATTTATCCGAATCAAAATAAGGTCATGGATTTTTAAGTCCGGGTTTTACTACTTATGTCAATGAAATGGCTGAATTAATTCAGGGAACAAACCTGTCAATTACGATACCTATAAGACCCATTATTGCAAAGACTAGTGACAACTTTTAGAAAGACTTGAAATTTAAATGTAATAGATTTAAATTTTTACACTTCTAGCCACTAGATAATGCGCAAATTGGATATGCTTAATTAGCACAAAAGAGTGGAATAAAAAACTTCATGAAAATCATTGTAAAATTTCCTTTAACCATGGTAGTTACAATAAGATCCTATAGCCTGAGGGGGTTAAAAAGGCACTTTTATAAACGTAACTCGGTTAGGGTAACAAAAAACGATGTAAAAATACTTGTTTAAGGGTGGATTTTTTTCAACTGTCATCAAATTACTTGTTTAGGGTTTGAAATAAAGCCAAATCACTGGTTCAGGTAGCAAAATCAAGCCAAAAGTACTTGTTTAGGGTAGCCAAGTCAACCAATTGCGTTCTTTAGGTGTTTATTCTTGCCAGTGCAATATCGCTTAGGGTTCGTTTTGAGAGGGCCTACACGATCATGATATCCACCTGGAATTACAAGTGGCCCCCCCGGGCATCTATGCGCCCGGACTGTGGTCTCCTGTGGAATTACTTTCAACACCCGCCTTTCACTTGCCAAAGCAATAATCTTACTACAACCTGAAGTTAAATGGCTGAATCCTGGTCTGAATGCTTTTGGATGTGTCAAACATGCTAGATACACTGGAAATTCTGCATGGATGTCCCAGTGGGCAAAATTTGAACTCCAATTTTGATATAACGTATTGTTTTGGTTATATTTTGGTGTTTGGTTGAAGCAACGTCACACAACCAAAATACAACCAAATACCAACCTCAACATTGGTTGTATTGTGGTTGTTCACATAACCAATAATAACTAACCAAACTACAATGTTAAAACGACGTCTATTTTACGACGTCAATCCTAACAACCATAATACAACCAAATACCAACCTCAACATTGGTTGTGTTGTGGTTGTTCACATAACCAATAAAAACCAACCAAAATACAATGTTAAAATAATGTCTTTTTTACGATGCAATCCTAACAACCATAATACAACCAAATACCAACCTCAACATTGGATGTGTTGTGGTTATTCACATAACCAATAATAACCAACCAAAATACAATGTTAAAACAACGTCTATTTTACGATGCAATCCTAACAACCATAATACAACCAAATACCAACCTCAACATTGGTTGTGTCGTGGTTGTTCACCTAAACCAATATTAACCAACCAAAATACAATGTTAATACAACGTATATTTAATGACGTCAATCCTAACAACCATATGCAAATGCAAATGGTGCGCCCGCAGGCGGAGTGCCCATCTCTCTGTCATTGGCGTTTGGGCCAGACTCCCTCATATAATGTTGCTGTGGGGGGTTCGCCACTCCTCCCGCACAGCGAGTCTGTTTTGGATTCCCAGCATATGCCGGTACCCATTTTTACTCCTGGGTGGAGAGAGGCAAGCGAGGTAAAGTGCCTTACCCAAGTGCACAACACATTGGCGACAGCGGGGCTCGAACCCACAACCTTATGCTTATGAGACGAACGCTGATCCACTGAACCACATGTGCCCTCTAACAACCATAATGTAACATAAAACTTAGCTTTTCGGGTTTTTTTTTCACCTCTGTGACGTTGGTCGCCATTTTTTATGATTCTTTAGTCTTTACTTAGTGTGATCAAACTGTTGAAGCTTGTTTACAATTGATATATTATATGTTGCCCCTTGTTATCAAGCAAGGTAAAGTAAGCTCAATTGGTAGGTCATCAGTCTTTTAATACAGAGGGCCCTGGATCGAATCAAGGTCAAGGTAAGTTGATTTTCTCTCACTATGTAATTTAAACATAAGATTATGAACTATACTGGTGTATTAAATGTGTAAAACCATAGGGAAATGTTTTTTTTTTCATTCAACAAGACCAATTAGTGATTTTATAACATTGGTGGCAAAACGTTGTACACATGTTAAGAAAACTTTCATTTTAAAACTAAACCACAACATTAAAATGGCATCATCATATGACGTGTTTTTAACGTTGTTAATACAACGTTGGAAAGACGTCAGAAAAGTTATGTTAGATTTACGTGACTATTCTAATGTTAAGAAAACTTTCATTTGCAACCCTGTGGCAACGTTATTATAACATCTCAATACGTCAGAAAATAATGTTATAACAACGTTATCACAACCAATTTTGCCCACTGGGTCAACACCTTGATTTTCCATGGCAGGAATTGCCACAAACTGCCACCAACTCTTGCTGTTTTTACTGTTTTTTACAGAATATAAACATCCAAATTGTTTTCAAATTTGTAGAAGTGTGTGATTTCATTATGTCAAAATATTAGTAGTAGTAGTAGTAGTAGTAGTAGTAGTAGTAGTAGTAGTAGTAGTAGTAGTAGTAGTAGTAGTAGTAGTAGCAGCAGTAGTAGTAAAAATGCTAATGGCACCGACATTTGTAGAATAGCCCATATAGTAGTAGTAGTAGTAGCAGAATAATAACAATATTAACAATAATAATAATACCTCTAACAACAACCTTAAGGCGAAAATGCATTATTCATACGATTTTAATGAGTTGTACTACAGGCTGTCTATAACAAAAATCCTCTTAGAGACAGCCTGTAGTACAAATTCTCAAAATTCATATCCTTTGTTATCCAAAACGGAATAAACTGCAATACAAAGGGATAAGTTAGGGGGAAACAACATTTCACCCTAAGAGCATTCTGAGTGAATAGTAAAAGCCAATTTCATCCTATTACGTAGGGAATAGGATAGTAATAATAATAATAATAACAACTCACCCTGAAACTCCTTGAGTACTCTTTCCTCCTACTGCTGCTAATCTACTTGGATCCTGCTGAGAAGTACTTGGAATATCCTCCAACATGGTTAGATTGGAGATTTCACCTGCTGCTGCTGCCATGGTAACATCGCTGCCTGGCCCTGCTGAAGGTCGCTGAGAAGATTGGTGTGGAATGGCTACGTCTTCATTTATGCTGCTCATGCTTCCAAGATCTCCTGAGTAACATCACTGATTTCTATCGAAGTTGTGTTGTCTACAAATGAGGTGAATGTGAGACTTAAATGCTACGATTATTAGATTATGACAGAAAGCACAATAATGGGCCCGTCACCATAGCAACAATTAAAGTTTACTTAATTGGTTCATATTGTCAAATCCAGAAAAATATGTGAAGATGTTACTCACATCAAAAAACTAAAGTTGTTGGTAAATATTTATAAATTACTGAATCCACAAACCACTTTCCTGATGCGGACGTTGTAAGTCTTTCTCGTTGAAGGATGCCTTGCCTTTTCTTGCCAGGGCAGCAGCCTCTTCAGAAAGGCCTGCTGCCGTGTAGGATCTGATGAAAGTCGCCATACTGTCAGGTGAAGGGTCTGAATTGTCGCTAGAGGAACTTGGATCTTGTCCGGTCTCTCCTAATTGGGAGGTAAAACGGTTCCGCCACCGTGAGAGGAAGTACTTTCGGGAACCACATCTGTCTGGGTCAGTGTGGGCTATTCGAAGCATGTTGCACCCGCTGGATCTCGAGAGCACCCTGGGTATCATCGCTATCGGAGGAACGCATATGACGACATCCTGTCCCAGCTGATCGTCATTGCGTCTATGGTGAACGCCATCTGGTCCGCTCCCCAGGAAAAGTATGTTGGGAGCTGGTTGTGATGCTTTGCAATGGCTGGAGTCCACGACACTGCTAACCGACAGCCTTCCCAGTGGGTTCCCCAGCCCGTCTTTGACGTGTCTATGGTAGGCGTGGAAGCGCGACCGCCCGGGGTGAATGTTGTGAGGCTGCATCCACCTCTGGAGAGACGTCTCTTTGGGCTGAACTTGGATAGAACGTGAAGCTGTAAAAAGTCGATTAGAGGCCACTGGAGTCTGTTGAAGACCACTTTGCACACTGTCATATCATATCATATCATATCAAGTTTATTTCCAAGCACATATCAAAATTTACAAATAAAGACAGTGACAAGGAGGAGGCAGTCGAAAGGCCAATAAGGCCCGATAGAGACTACCCCCTGAGCAAAATTAAGTTACCAACAAAAACACATTAAAATGGACGCAGACTGACAAACATGACATCACAACACAAGTGACATGCCCCAAATTACTCGTTTTCATGACGTGAAAGTAGGTATTCTTTCAGTGTATTCCGTAAATGTTTGACGGATAGTGCTTCTTTTATGTATGTTTCTAGAGAATTCCATAAAGCTGGACCAGTAGTTCTCACCGACCTTTGAGAGAATGTTTTCTTTGTTTTTGATATACAATAATTTTGGGCATTTCTTGTATTGTAATCATGCACTTCAGAATGTTTTACAAAATATTTGTCATAAATTCCCGGTAGCTGATTATGAAAATGTTTAAACATAAATACACTGTTGGGTTGAGGTGCTATTCCATCAACAAGCCCCTGACCTTGGTCGGGGCATGGATGGTTGTTCCCCTTCTTGACAGGATACCCGCTAGAATGTTGCCTGCTCCCGGGAGATGGACTGCCTGGAACACGATCCTGTGGCGCTGGCACCAATCAGCAGCTTGATACTGGAGTCAGGCTGCAGGTACCTCCATGCTTGATCATTTAAGTCACTACCGTAAGGAGGTTGTTGCAGCGTAGGGTGATCATCTGGTCCTTGACCTTGGGAAATGGGCGCCGTAATGGAAGGCGAACCGCCCACAGCCCCAGAAGGTTGATGTGATGCTTTGCAATGGCTGGAGTCCAAGACACTTCCAATCGCCAGCCTTCCCAGTGGGCTTCTCAGCCCGTCTTGGCTCAGCTGCATCCGCCATCTGAGGGCATGGTGGACCTTTGGAGACATCCAGTCTCTCTTGGGGCTGAACTTGGATAGAACGTGCCCTATCTCGTACGTAGGGGCATTGGGAAGGACTGCTGTGAGGCAGGCGATAAGGCCAAGAAGCCGTAACCACAATTTGGCTAGAGCCGCCTGCCTCTGGGCGTTCATCTGGTTCAAGATGGATCTGGCTGAAATCAATGAAATGACCACCTGTACTCTGAAATCCATAATGGAGGCGAATAAGCTGCCAAATATCGCAGAGGGATTTGGAATTTTTGACAAGGGGTTGCTTTAAGGGCGATTAACCGGGCAGTTCGTTAGCAATTTGCCCTAAGAATAAGGTCCAGAGTTAGCACACGTTGGTTGTGCGGTATGTTTTTTGCAACTGGCTTCTGGTACGTTTTCGCCGTCATCCGTCAGGTTTAGAAGGGGAGAGTCTTTGCTTTCTTTCCCCACGTTTTGACCGTCAACAAGGGTAAGAGAGAGTTTGAGTTAATTGCAAAAAGTGTTATTAAGTTTTGTTTCCAATTATCAAAAGAATTGACAGTTTCATGTTGTGAGACTCCACTAGCTAGGGGCATGGTTGGAAGCACGCATGAATTCTTGAATAAATGAGTGAACAATGCAAAGAGCTCTTAACAAGACAAGGGGGTTATGACAGCTCTTTATTATAGCTGGAAGGATTGTCTCACAAGGTTTGAAAGTGGTACGAACAAGGTCTATTTGTATTATATTTTGTATAGACCATGTTGATTAGTTATTAAGCTTAAAAAGTTCAGGTAGATGCACAAAATTCGTGGAAGTTGAGGCTGCAAAGTAGACCAGAGATTGAGGTAGGTTCTTAATCCAGTGCTGCAACCACGGCACTATGGTTAGGGGATTGATTTATGTCATCAACATCAACCACATACTTGACTGTAGAGAAGCTGTAGTTCACAACATGGCTGGCTAGAACAGTGACTATTTCACAGCCGTCACACAGATACATTAGAAGGAGCTGTCCACGCAATTAGACCAATCACAATTGGCGGCAAACCTTCTGAGTAATAGCACAGGATGACGTGCCCCTGACTCAAATGTGGAAAAACATTATTTTTTACAAGAAAATGTTTCTTATTATAGTTACACAAGCATGAAAATGTTCACAACAATTGAACATGAAATAAAGACCCCGTCTGCACTAGCAGTTCGAATATCAACAGGCAAGACAGGATTCAGGAATACTTTCCCATAGTTAAAGATAAAGTTCTACTCATGACTACTCACATGCTCACTAGATCCATATGAAAAACAATATGGTCGATTTTCATGAAAACGGTGCATTTTGGAGGTAATTAAGACACACCCAAAAAAAATTGTCTCAAAATTGTATGTTTTATGTTTTAAACATTTAAGTACTCAATACCTATTACGGGAAAAATAATATTGCCAACAACACTTCTTACGTTTCTGCACAGTATGCACACAAACATTTTGTACAGCAAAAGAATAGGGTTTATTACGTTATCAAAATGTTATAGCAACAAAATATGCCAACTGATGACATTATTAGAGAGGTTACTGGGAACATTTTTTATTTGTACGAAGTTAAAGTTTGAGTAGCTAATTGAACTCAAGAAATATGCTCCAATGTGTTTAGTTTATTACGTTATCCTTGAGTATTGAATTCTGCCCGAAAATTAGACCTCATAATAACCAAATATTAAGATACCTTTACTAATTTATTCTAAAGATATATTTAATTGAAACTAAAACATTCCATGGCCAAATTATAGTTGATGATGTAAACTAAAACGCATTCAACGTAATAAACGATAACGTAATACACAATAACGTAGTAAACATTTTTGACCATTTTTCACTTCTTCCATTGACTAAGATGTATCTGATTGAAAGTTTATATAATTTTTGTAGTCAGAAAATGAGTGTCTATGCCACTCTTGATCAATATTTAAATAGCTTGTTTGGTTGCTGAAAAATGTGGATAACGTAATACACTTCCTTAAAAAGGTCGCATTTTTTAAGAAGTTCAACATTTCTTAGACTTTTTAATACTCATTGTGAGCTGCAGAAAACACTATTTCCAACTGCCGCATTATGTTTACCTTGAAATAAGATGCACAATCAATATCTTAGTAGAAGTTTTACCAAACTTAGCAACTGCTTTATGAAGGATAACGTAATAAACAAGGTTTTCACGGACATTATGTTTGTATTTCAAAACTAGAATTTCGCGGTTCTCGGCTTTCGCTATTCCGGAGGGGTTTGGGGTTTGGTTTGGTTCCTTCCGGAACCTTATTCGGGCATCTTTGGCGATGGAGGGGGGGGGGGGGGGCTTTTGTGAATGACAGTTAAATGCAGATCGATTGCGCCGGTATGAGTGGCTTTAATTTTTTTTTAGGTAGGGATGTGCGGCCCGATTTCCGAACT
>JAMKCH010025199.1:0-19364 GCA_023653785.1 Ophioderma brevispina
CAGAAAGTGCATGTAATCTATTGCCTGCCAGCAAAAACTTATGGTGGGATTATAATAGATTTTCGACTGTTCTTCAGTCGGTTTCAAACCTGGGTGGGATTATCATCGAGCATGGGACTTATACTCGTGTCAGTATGGTAATTGATCACCAACTTCAAATTCACTAAATCCATACAATTTTAATTGAACTTGAACATTAATGTAAACCTCTGGTATTTTTTTTTTGACAGGGGTAATATTATGAATTGCATCAACCAGATCAGTTACTAAACAAGCTAATCGAAACTTTTTGAAATACATTTATTGGTGAACCAGTGTTTTTAGAAGTCAAGCAAAAAAAACTTCTGGGCATTTTCTCTTCCGTGGTTTGTCTGGTATCCAACTGTTTACATCATTCTGTTTCCCAGTGGCCGTACTAGATTTTCATATTTGGTGGGGCCAGTTGTCCATCTCACGACAGAAAATGGGTTTAGGGTCCAGGTGCCCGCTTAAGGGCCCCTGTTGGGTCCAGGGGCGAAGCCCCCGGTGGGGGTCGACTGGGAGAAGCCCCTGGAAAACTTTGGGTTTTATATGCTTTAATGTCTTCTGAGGCTAATTTTTGTACGATTTTGGTAAAATTTACTTGTCGCCCGCTGCCCATTGAACTTTAAACCTATACTTTCCGACATCCGGCTGCAAGTGCCATGACCTGAATTTTTCAAGTGAACCGGCGGGCCCATCTCAACCGACGAATCCATTATTGGGGGGCCGCGGCCCCCCTGCCCCCCCCCTCCTCCTGGATACGCCCCTGCTGTTTCCTGACTGAAAATGGAACTGGACTTGAGGTAATTACAGATTACAGATGATTAAAATCACATCAGCGGCTGTAACGAAGGCCAAAAACATCTTTTAGCTTTGCATGTGGTAAATTGTAGAAGAGCCAGCTAGCCAGCTCAAATAGCTATTAATTTAGCACTATCATCCAATGTTTCTATTTGGTGGACTCTATGCGCATACTCTGTTGAATGAAGTTAATACTTGTGCATGTCCACATTACTTTTTCTGTTAAGTCCTGCTGAATTCAGATGTCACTAAGTGACCCAGGGTAACGGTATAGAAATGACCACACCGGTTCCTACTGAAGCAAACAGCATCGAAAAACATCCAAAGTATTAAATCCGGCACTTTGTAGAGCTCAAATCATACCATTATATAGGTTAGAACTAGCTTATACCTATCCTGTAAGCTCCAGAAGCTCTTGTATATCTCTTGATTCCAACTGCCTTGCAGCGAGACAACTCAAATCTCCATTATCTACTGCTTCACAAATTCCCCAAGTCTTAAAATCGATTTCCACAGAATCAGCATAAACATAACCTTGCTCTAGCTGACAATTAGGATTTACATAATTTACATCATCTGAATTACATCACTTTCACTATATAACTCTTGGGACATTCCAATTCGGCAATTTTTGTGATCTCAAAGCATAAACAAGTTGACTCTTTCTAATTTACATCTTGGGGAAATTCCCCTTTCTCATCATCTATGGGAGAATTCCCCAGATCTGCAATGTTTTATCTCAAAGCATAAACAAGTTGACTCAGTTGCTAAGTTTCCATCTGTGGGAATTCCCCGTTCTCATAACTCTATGGGAGAATTCCCAGATTCTGCCATTTTTGATCTCAAAGCAGAAACAAGTTGACCGTTTTCTAAGTTTACCTCTTGGGGAATCCCTTTCCTCATACCAGTACTTTTCCATGAGAAATTCTTTTCTCAAATAAAATTGAGAAAATCTAATTTTTTAATCATAAATTTTGAGGTACTATAACACCATGAATAACCATAAATAATGCATGCACATCTAGTCCACCGGGAGGGTAAAAGATTCTAAGGGTGTAAGTCCTTGAACACTTTACTTAAACAGCTGTAAAAATGGAAACAATTAAATTTGGCTGATGCCCGTGTTCCAATTCGACAATTGAATCATTTAGTACGCGATGCGTATCACCCGGTGGTTCACTTCCTCTTCAAATGCGAACGGCATGATTGTTCCCAAAGTAAAAATACCCCCTTTTTCGCGTGGTTTCAAGTACATTCTCAGGAATTTTGACCCTTTTTTACATGGAAACGGGTACAAATTAACCCTTTCAAAACAACCCTTTTTTTTGCATTAAAGTCCCTTTTACAAAATCACCCGTTTTTTGACATTTCAAGAACACACACAAATACTATTTTCTTTTCTCTGTTGTCCTTTTTAACTGTTCTAATACCATCTTTAGACCTAATATATTGAGGAAAACAAATAACAGAAAAGTACACTGAATTCAAATAACCAAAAAGTACATTGTATTTTCCCAAATTCAAAATATCAAAGTTATCTTCCCCTGTATGAACAAACAATTCAGGAGTTCATTATAGGCCTAATCACCAAATGCCTTGCTTACATTGTGCAGAACAGTTAGCTCAATTATTATTATGACATTTCTTATACACTTCCAGCAAAATTACATCAGAAGAGATGTCACGACTTTACAATATCAAACATTCATACTCCTGGAGGATAGTCGCAATATGCAGTCGCGGCATTTCTTGCACTGGAGATGAACGTGACCCTTGCTATGTGGTCAGCGCCATGATGAATTCATGAGTACCCTGCTTGTCATGGTTCCACAGACAGGCTGCATTATGATATCGCTTGATAAAAAGAACCATGGAATCAGCGCGGCAGTCCTGTCCCTGGGGAATCCCCTGTTTACGGGATAACGTGAAATGTAAACAAACCGGGATCTGACCTGAATTTCCAGCGGAGTTGTCCCAGGGAGTTGTCGAATATTTTGGGGCAAAAATATGACAAAAATGTAAATAAGCAAGAAATTGATAAGATTTCTAGGATTTCACATTTTCGCGTCATACACCGTTTTGCTGCGTTCGCGTGTGGCGTGCCTTCCAACATTGAGTTTCGTTGCGTATGTTTGTTGCATTCAACGGGTTGTTCAATTTTTGTCGGTGGTGGCAGTCCTTTCTTTTTGTATTTAAGCCATAAAGTGTCGTGAAATTGGGTTAAAGATTACCTTAAATTAAAAAGCTGTTTAGAATGAGAATAAAGGTATGATTTTGGGAACCGGTACTCTCTTTACGACAAATTGAAACCGGCGACACCATTTTTTTGTGTGGAATAACTCGGCCTCCGGCCTCGTTCTTCCACTTAAAATAATGGTATCACCTTGGTTTCAACCCGTCATAAAGAGAATACCGTTTCCCAAAATCATGTACCTTTATTCTCTAAATAAAATATTCCATTATTTTTGGTTTTTAAAGCACATACGAGGGTGGATCAAAAAGTTCTCGGCCTAACTAGGAAGGGAAAATGCAGTAGCATTAATATTAAAGTTATGGGGATTTATCTCTTGATGATGTAATGGGTAAAATTTGAACAATAGCACTTATCTGCTTATAGGCCAAATAAATGGGTAGTTAGTGTGGTGAAAAAGGGGGAATAAATGAGAGAAAATTGAATGCTGAGCTGTCATGAAATTTCAATGTAAAGTATGTCGCATGGTTTTGACGTGAACAGGTAGATTGCATTATCCAATTTGATCATTTCTTTAACACTTGAGCCAACACTCATTCCTGATAACATATAAATTGACAAAATCATCTTGTCCACTCCAAAGCCGTGCGACAATACTTGACACTGAATTCAGGACGCTCACAGTCAAATTTCTCTTCATTTTACCCATTTTAAAAACGAGGACTATTAATCTATTTTGGCCTATAAAGATAGAGAAACCTTAAGCAACATATTGTTCAATTCACCAGTTGATTAATCAAAAAGAGACAAAAAATTCATGTGAATATACTTTAACGCTACAGCATATTTCCCTTCCCAGTTAGGCCGAGAACTTTTTGATCCACCTAGTACATGTATTAGACTGGTAATCTGTCATAGTCTGCCACTTATACCCATACCCCATACACCCATACCCATTGGACCTTCATGGGTATTTCCCATTATTTCTGGTATTTCCAGCAAAGCAAATAACACCCCACCCAGGAATCTAATATCGGTGTGTCAGTGTGTGTAGTGTGTCGACCGCGTCTATTTTCTCGGAGGCCGAGGGGTGCACGTTCCTTGAAAACTGGGGGTGATGCCCCTTGAACTCAACAAAGGAACGAGTTTGTATTGGTTAGTGGATCAAAGGTCATCGGGGTCATTCAAGGTCATCAAATGAAGTCAAATGGGGTAACGTTGGTGTATGGACATGAAAACTTGGGTTGGTGGTTTGATTGTTGGTGCCTGGGGCGCATTCAGACAGGTGATTTCGGAAAGCCAGGTGATCGCGGGTTGGAAAACCCAGGGACTGCCTATTACTAGTATTTCTTGGCATAAGCCAACTCTGCTTGTATGGAAAAAAAACGGCGGAAAAACGTTGGAGCTTTGTGCCTCTGTGAAATTACGGGCAAAACAACTTACGAGCTTATAATTTACAATCTGCACATCAGCAACCATGCAAATTTACAACCCTATAACTCATTTATGACTCATACTCTACACGGTTACTCATTGACTGCTAGGTTCCATCCACTGCTTTAGACTTAAAGGCTGGCTGAACTCAGAGATTTTTCCCAAAGAGTTGCGCCCCAATTTTGAGCAAATATATGGTGTTTGAGCAGACATAATGCGATCCATATACTAATCACTGTGTAAAATCAAATTGAAGCCCTTCAATCACAACTTGTTTAAAATTCCGGATATGAATTTTGTATACACCAATTTCTTAATGGCACTGTTTGCTGTTACATAAATGGTTATTGCAGGAAAATGAAAAATCTGATTCATTATCTTTGGAATTAAGCATTTTTAGCGGTGACTCTCTTTAGTTCACGTGACGAGTTTTAATTACTAATACAAAAAATATGTTTCGGAATCTCTGAGTCGGCCTTTAGGGCACGTGTCATTAAAGGTTGTGGACCGGGGACCATTATTTCAGATAGGTAACAAAGGGTTACATAACAATTGCATTTTGGTACCCAACCATGCAACAGACTGTCTTTGAGCCCTCTTGTGTGGTAGCACCTCTTGCTCTGTGTCTATACCCAAAATAATGAGAGAGCTAGCCCAGGGAGCAGTGAATCTACAATCAAGGCATATGAAGCCACTTTTGTGCTCTTCCTATACTTAACTAAATCGCACCCTTGCTCTTTTTATACCTTCACAATAAATGAGAGAGAGTGCCCAGGCAGCAGTTGGGAATCTACAATCTAGGCAAATGAAGCCAATTGTTGCTCTTTCTATACTTCACAAAAATTGTACACTGCTCTGTCGATAACGGGCCATAAATGAGAGAGCTAGGCCAGGCAGCAGCGGAATCTACAATCTTAGGGCAAATGAAGCCAATTGTTGCTTTTCTATACTCACATAAATGAGAGCTAGTCAAAGACAGCAATGCAATCTAATACATTGCTCACAGACAAGCATAGGCAAGCAAATTAAATATAAATGCCGATCAGCATTGCAAATGCAATCGTCAATCAATGCAGAATGTCACTTGCAATAAGCCCCGCCATGCATCACAGTTGTTAGTTAGTTAAACCAAAGTTAAATCCGGTTTTGTCCCCGCTTACGGGTGTGGCCGGATACACCGCAACCTCGGCAAATCTGCTGTGTGAGGATTTGTTGGAGCACAAGATAATTGACTGGATGTGCCATTCCTGAGTCAATCCAAAGTAAA
This sequence comes from Ophioderma brevispina, assembly GCA_023653785.1. Lineage (NCBI taxonomy): Eukaryota > Metazoa > Echinodermata > Ophiuroidea > Amphilepidida > Ophiodermatidae > Ophioderma > Ophioderma brevispina. Next base: position 5,715 of record JAMKCH010025199.1, read on the forward strand.
TGAGCTGCCTAGATTGGATAAGTCATAATTATTTCTTTGAGTCAGCGGCTTTGAAATGGTTACAGTAGCCAAATGAACCATTCAAGAGGCTCACTGACCAAATGACTTTGCATAATAATAGGTTTGATGGGAATTTCTGACAAATGGCAGCTATTGCATTACCTTCTTGATTCACACAACAAACGAGCCTACCTCATATGTATAACTAAAACAAAGAGCTGCCAAAAAAGAAAGACAAAAAAAATCCATTTATGTTATTGGGGGCATAAATTTGAATCTAATCCTTCTTATGGCTGGCATTGTTTATAAGCATTAGACCTTGGGAAATTTTGGGCTGCATTACCTGTTTGCCACCAAATATTACAGTTTATAAAAAAAGCTAAAGAAAAAAATCGCAAATGAAAATTTGCAAATTTAAAATAAATAACGTCAAGTGGAAATTGCAATGTGACAATGTGAAAGACTAAAAAAGAAGACCCGGGAATCAGGGTTATAGCTAGATTTGTAAAATATTACACCCCCATTTACTAGCATGGTATGACCTTTAGGGCAAAAACTATGAGTTGATTTCCAATTAATGTGGTAATTGTTCATTCAGTGAAGTAAAAGTGCCGGCGCGTAACCTTACCCAAATGATGGCTTCTGTGCCGGCCGGTGGGAGCAAGTGCCAGTCATGGCCGACTGCTGCCGACCGGCATAGCTATATCACGCAGGGACACACTCATATTCAACCTCATGACATCTCTATATAATGCATAATTTTACCTCTTTTATTCGGTATGACACGATGCCCAAATGGGAAAGATGTATCTTTGACATCTGTGGCCCTGTGCCGCCCTGCAGTATGGGCTACTCTCTGGGGCTATCTCATCACCTGGTATACCAGGACGGAAGAAAAAAAAGTTATCATCAAGACGGAGGACGAAGAAGTCATGTTTGGGGTAAGTTAATGTTCATTATGTATGTATTTAACATACAAATTTGATCTACTGTGGAGGCAAGGGAATTTTATCATTTTAAAGGGGCCTGTTTTTTGTGATTCCAGCACTCAGTTTCTCAACGGTTCGCTAGAGAAAAGCTTATTCACAACTTTCAGTTGATCCTGGGACCTTGCAAGTTTGGGATATGAGCAAATGCATATACAATTCCATAGGCCCACTAGCAAATAATAAAATAAAAATTGGTAATTGCTTACAGATACTACCGGAATTTGCACGTAGATTAAGTACACATGGTTTAATGTTACTGTTCAGATGATATAAAAATCTCAACTTTTTGAAGCCGGGGGGGGGGGGGTGGGAGGGGTGAGTGGTGGGGGGATACGAGGCTCTAAGTGCTTGTTGTAAATGAACACAAATTATGGACTCTATTATGTACGGAACCACTGTGGTAATAAACACCGCAGACAAAAAAAAAATGGGGAAATTTTGGAAATAATCCTCTATTTGAGGATAGGGGATATCCACTGATCACAGCTGAAGTCTAATGACAAAAAACTAGATCTATATTATAATATGCCACATGTGGTTGTATGTCCGCCAGGCAATTCTCAGAGGTCGGTGGTAGTACGCCACGAAATTGGTGGGTGGGTGTTTTGTAGCTTCCGGGCCGGGCCAGATCAAGCTGGAATTGGGTTCGTGGATACGCGCCCCACAAGACGGTGTAATCATGAAACAGGTTTGGCTTCCAAAACAGTTAAAATCATGTAATGTGGGGCTTCCCAAACCAGTAATACATAATCCTTCATCCACCCCTTTTTCTAGGAGGCTGGGGAGTCGTATGGTCATGAAAGTTGGTGGGGGGGTGCAGCTGGGGCCGGGCAAGATAACTTCGATTGCGTTAGCAGATACCGCACCCCACAAGCGGGGGTAGGTTAATGGTGTTCAAACCAAGTAGTGCTTTAAAAAAAGCCAGGTGATCGAAAACCCTAGGGACCCTCCAAGTTTGTATGGTTGTTATTCCCACTACTACTTGCTGTTGGGAATTTTGTGCAATTTCGTTGCAGACAAAATTGATTTTTTTTTCTTAAATCTTAGTTTTACACAATCCCTGTTGAGGATGTGCACAAAGAGTGCCGCCTGGAACCATAGAGGGTGCTATTAACATAAAAGGCGGGTTTCAATTGTAGGCCTTAGAGAGCAATTCCTTGCATGGATTCTCTGATTTAACAGGGTAATGGCTCTTGCATACTCCTACCCTACCCTACAAGTTGCTTGTTCTGATTGTCTTGTGCCCCCCAATACGTCAGTCCGGTAAGTACGTAATCCTGTTCTAGAATTGAAAAAAAAAGTTGGCGTATTGAACCAGCATTGAAAATTCTCCAGACTGGAATACTCCCGAAAGGCATTGTGGGAAAGTGGATACGGCCCGTTTAGAAAAGCTATTGCCGTTTTCACTTTTTCCCGGTCTGTGAGCACCGAAGTACCCAAATAAAAACGTTCAATTCTTGCCAGGTTCTATAGGTTCAGACCCAATTACGATCCAATATTCAAACAAAAACATAGTAACGACCTCTGATGCAAATATCCTCCAAAACCCTATCGTTTTTCTCCGAAATATGAGAGTTAGTTTTTCATTTGCATATATTCGCTATGACGGACCGATAACGGTTAATCCTCGCGCATACTAATTTAGACATATCTTTATTGCTCTGTGACACACTAGGCCGTGGGGAAATACTTCACCGGACCGCCGTCCCCCAATCAAGATGAAGAATTGCCTAATCACAATGTTGTCCTTAAATTTCACCTTCAAATCATCTGTTTCCCAAGAACCCGGGGGGGGGTGGGTTCTCACGTTTGGTTTGGGTAGGAATGGTGCAGTCCAGCCTGTTTGAATGAACCACTACCTTCGAAATGTACCAAAATGACAGATTTGCTACCATACCTTATGCCTGCTTTGGTGAGGTTTTGGGGCGAAGCCACAGAGGCTGAGAGAAAACTTACCTGTTTGGTTTGTTGAAAGTATTTTGAGCCATTCTGGCCACACGGTTTTTCACATTTGTGGTTTTGTAAATTTAAGCTTCTTCGAACCCGATTGACCACTGTAGAAACATATTGCAACAGACATGCCACCCACAATAAACCAAAAAAACAATTTTCAAGAACAGGGACCGTTCATTATACTAAAATGGCTGAAAACGATGTACCCTTCTCGGTCGCACCTCCCGGCACCCTCTTTTCTACTAAGACATAGTGGGCAGTGGGGTTTGACCCCACCCTTTTTATTTGACCCCACCCTTTTTACTGAGACGCCCTTTATACTGAAAATTTCGGACCCCCACCCTTTTTACCATTCACAAGCAATATTTGTGATTACAGTAATGGTAAACAGTAACATATTCCATCACAGAATTGCACATGTTCTCTGTATAATAAAAGTGACAATTATCTCGTATTATATAATTTATTTTTTTGTTGGCCAGATATCCAAATTAGCACATAGTTAGTGTTGTACCAAAGTTTAAAATCCGGTTTTGTCCCCGTTAATGAGGGTGGCCGGATACACCTCACTCAGCAATACTGCTGTGTGAGGATTTATTGGAGCAAAAGATAACGAAAAGAGGTCACGAAATGAACATTGAACAAAATGTTGTGTTATGATACAACATCCATGTCAAAATCAGGTAGGCTAGCCTAGCCAGTCGAGCTCAAGGCTCGGTCTTAGACTGGCATGACTGGGCATGTACTCAATTTGGTACATGATCATCTCCAATATCAAAGTCATTTTCAGACCCACTATCAGCTTTTTCTTTCTTCCTCAATCTCATCTGCATCAAATCCCTCAAATTCTGCATCAGAATCTGAATCTTCGCCAAAAATCACGCGATCCCAACTCCCGTTGTTTTCGACGGGCACTGCCATTTTAGACTGAGACTTGCTAAAAATCATCGGGACGGGAGTTTCCGATCATGCGATCATTTACAAAAACTATTTTCATTCACAAAACGGGGAAAACCCGAGCTATTTTTAGTAAATAAACGATTGACCAATCACCGATAAAACAATGATATAAAACTGATGCTGATTGGAGCTCCCGCCCAAAGAGATATGTAACATGCTTCATGAGCTCCTGTGAGGCTGTTGGCAAATTGAGCGAGCTGGCCAGGGAAGCGATAGACACCTTTATGCGAGCAAGGCGAAGGAAGTGTTATTAGTATTACGTTTCAATTGTTTACAGGAATTTTACGGCCACCCTTTATATTTCATCTCCACGCTTTATACAAGGCCACCTTCTTTAGTGGAAAAATGTCAGCCCCCACCCTTTTGCCGATTTTCAAGATTTTGAACCGGCACGCATTATAATGAGTGGACTGCCCACTATGTAAGACCCCCCACCCCGGGATATAGACAAAAGGCTGTATCATAGGTGGTAGTGCCCAGGGGGTTAATTCCTGGACACTACTCACTATGAGCTAGTAAATCTCAATTCCCTTGGCACAGTTCAGTAGCTTTCATTCACCATGTATTTAGAAAATACACCCCCTGGTTTTTGGGTATGATATATGATACCCAAAGTACACAAGCTCAGTTCATGTCACTGTATGTACAAGTGCAACCCACTGAACTGTGTACTTGGTGAATGAGCATATTGTGATGTAATTAGCCAATCAGAGATATGGTAAGAAAAGCTTGTACATCAGATCAATTTTGATTGGTTACTCAGAGAGATGTGTACATGTAATGAGCCAATTACAGATAATGTAAGAAGCTCTGGTAATCTCTTCACTTTGTTTTTCAGTCGCTACTTGCAATTGGTGCTATACTTGGTGGGCCCATAGCAGGATTCTTCCTGGATTTTGGAGGTCGTAAGTTTACTGTCATGATGTGTTCTGTTCCTTATGTTGCTGGCTGGGTTGCTATAGCTACCGCTCCGGGTATTCCTGGGCTATACATTGGCCGAATTCTGACAGGTGTGGCAGCAGGGATGACATCATTAGCGACTCCAGTAAGTTATTTCTGCTTGTCACTGTTGAAATTATTGTATGCAGGGGCGTAACCAGACTTGACCCTTCGGGGGGGGGGCAAGACTCAAGAGTTTTCCTGATTACTGTACTAGCTTTTTTGGTGATTTTGTGTGAGCGTCTTGCGGCGAAGGTCCACACGGGTGGGGTCCAGGGGCCCACTTCCTGGTGGGGTCCAGGGGCCCACTTCCTGGTGAGGTCCAGGGGTGAAGCCCCGGCGGAGGCCCAGGGGGCAGAGCCCCTTGAAGCTCCTGGGTTTTGCCATCTTAGAAGGCAAAAAAAAAATGGTTTTAGGGCACAAATTTCACAAAAAAATAATTTGAAGCTACAACAAATCTTTCCTTTACTTTTTCCTTCTCTTTTATTGTCTCCCCTCTTCCTTTCTCCTCTTCTCTTTTTCTTTCTTTTTTGCTTTCCCTTTCTCTTCCATCTTTCTTTTTTCTCTTCTCCTTTCCCCTTCCTTTTCCCTCTCTTTCCCCTTTCTTCTCTCCCTTCTTCCCCCTTCTCTCTTCCCCCTTTCTTCTCTCTGCCGAATTCTAACAGGGGTGGCAGCAGGGATGACATCATTAACGACTCCAGTAAGTTATTGAGGAGTTAGGGAAAAATGCTCTAGTGCTATTGGAATTTTATACAAAGTAAAACATTTTCTTCCTGAAGTAGCACTTCTAAATCTCTATAACACTCTCTTCCTCTCCAACATTAACTATGGTATCACTGCATGGGGAAGTGCATGCAATGTTGAAAAAGAGAAACTGCTTATTTTACAAAAAAACATGCATTAAGAGCAGTTAGTAATAGTGAATATAGAAGTGCTTCTAATCCTCTCTTTATCCAATATAATCAACTTAAAATTGTAGATTTGTGTGATCTAAATATTGGCACATTTATGTACAAATGCTGTAATAACCTGTTGCCGCACACATTTAACATGTTCACAATGAATGCTAAAAATCATACATACGCAACAAGACATGCAGGAGACTTTGAATACCCAAATATTAAAATTAAATTTGGTGAAAAATCTATTTGTTACCTCGGTGTTAAAGGTCCCAGGAAATGAGATGATAAACCTAGTCCAAATCTTTACGGGGCATTCCATTCCAATAAACAGGGCTACAAAAAAGAATACACTACCAGTGACATCATTAGTGAAACTATTGATTTTCAGTCAGTGCCATGAATAGATTCACACCAGTCACCTGGAATTTTCTATTACTCTCTGAAAAATCAATAGTCACTAATGATGTCATCACCAACCCAAATATTGATTGCTTTCTCGCCCCTCCTTTGTAGACTGACCCAAACCACATCAATTCCTATTTGCATTTCCTGGGACTTTACACAGTGGAACAACATACCATCTCATGTAAAAACAAAAATACCTTCTTTTAAATCTTATAAAAAGTCAGATCACAGTTATAACAAATTGAAACTAATAGAGTCTGGGACTTGACCGGCCTCTGCCTTAATTCCCAGTACTCTTCCACCTCATCATTTTAATTATGTATTTTCTATCAATATTGTATTTTATGTGATGCTTAGGTATGGATGTAGTTGGGAAATATTGTTATTCTTGTATGCAGGGGCATAACCATACTTGACCCGGGGGGGGGGGGGACTCAAAGAATTTCCCGATTCCTGTACCAGGGGGGGTTTTTTTTTCGGTGATTATGTGTGAATGTCTTTTTGCGGCGAAGGTTCACTGTTGTGGTCCGGGCCCACCTCCTGGTGGGGTCCCAGGGGTTGAAGTCCCCCGGTGGGGGCCTAAGTGGGCTAAACGGTGCCCGTTGCCTACTTATTTTCACCATTACTGCCTCATAAAATTTCTTTCTAAAAAATTCTGAGAATTCCAAACTAATGATGTATTCTTTTTGAAGGCAAATTATTATGGTGTCTTTTCACTAATTTGAGGGCACATGTGGTGCAGTTTGGATCCACAAGCAATTGCGCCTCATAAGGCCTAAGGTTTGGGTCGAGCCCCACTGTCGCCATGTGTTGTGTGGTGCAGTGGATTGAGCGCTCCGCCCCACACCCAAGGTCTGTCTTCAAGCCCGCTGCGACCAATGTGCTGTGCCCTTGAGTAAGTCACTTTACTCAATTACTCCTCTTCCACCCAGGTGTATAAATAGTTACGCAGCATTATTCAATTCTGGGGAGGTAACAGACTTGTTGTGGGAGGAGTGGGCAAACCCCACCAAAAAAAATTATACGGGCCCAAATGCTAAGGAAAGAGCACAAGCTTGCTCGGCACGAACACTTACCTACTTTTGCCTTTTACTAATTGGGTCAATTTTCCTATGTTTTGTAAGGTTTATATTGCAGAGATGCAAGTCCAAACTTACGAGGTCTGTTGGGAAGTAGCTTCCAGCTAGTTATCACGATCGGGTATTAGCAGCTTACGCACTAGGTAAGAAATATGCATGACAGAGGCTACAACCATCACTCCTGAAGACCACCTGTCAGAGATTTTGAAATAGATTTTTTTTGTAATATTCATACAAATAGTCAACTGGACTAAAGATAGGATTTTCCATTTTGGATGCAGTAAACCTTTATGTATGGTCTATACACAGCACCATTGTGTAGAAATCTGTATCACAATTTAATAAACACAGCCATATTTTCCTTGAAGACATCGATTTGAGCTTAGCTAGTTCACACAGTGATTGGACGTGGACACCCCGCATTTTTATATGTACATGCAAAAAAATGCAAGCGGCTAGGGGCCCACCAGGTAACCCTATACTTGCCATGTAAATCGCAGAGTTCCAAGCCCAACTCCTACAGTTTCCATTGCAATCTAAGTCTAAAATAATACTATTAAACTTTTGTCAGAAGTAGGAATCGACCCCCCCACCTATCACACGCCCTGCCACACAACTCGAGCTGGCAGAACATCATTTTTGTTATTACTTAAAGGTCCCCATGGCCCCGATCTTGCAGTTTTGTGTATGAGCAATTGCTTGTTTCCCCTGCCACTGATGTGCTGTCATTTACAGACAAAATACAAAATTGCACATTTCTTACAGATACTACCGGATTTGCATGTAGAATAGGTACACCTGTAATACTTACTATAAGGCTAATTGTTCATGTCATATAAAATCTCAACTCTTTTGAGGTAATTCAGGGGACAAGGGTTGTGGATCATGAAATGTCCATTTACCTGTGGGTCTTTCTCTATTCTTGCTTCAACACCAGAAAATCAGTTTTTAAAATCAGCTAAATCAGCTACTACAAGGCTCACATGATATGATGATCATTGCAGGCCCGTACTCATGGGTGGCGAGGGTGCAGTCGCACCCCCAATCCACACAGGGGTAAAAGTCCACATTTTTGATGATTTTTTTTTTTTTATAAAAATCTCCCAAATTAAGAGAATACTGACAAGAAATCCACTTTTTGGTGTGAATGTTTTAAAAGTAAAAAAAAAAAAAGGGGGGGGGGATTAGGTCCACTTTTTTGAAGTCCTCCACCCAGTCCCGCACCCCCCAAAATAAAATCCTGTGTACGGGTCCTGGAATTGCAATATTTTTCATGTTTCACGGCTAACCACCTTAAACTACAAGTACTAGCACTAGTGGGAGCAGCATTTGCCTTTATTCTGTTGCAATGATGATTTAATGGCCCCGCTACAAAAACACCGTCGCTATCTGCTTATTCCGCACACGAGACAAAGCCGTACGCTTCTAGAGTGGATTGAGAGGTCCTAGTCGACGCAGATATCGAGTGCAGGTAATGAATATGATTGGACATCAGGTAAGAGGTAGCTTCCAAATTTGAACGTTTCATTTGTTTAGGACAACAGAAACAGGAACCTGACCCATCTGACACACTTTTCTGACACACTTATATTTCGGAACCTTAACAGGAATAAACCCTTGTGGGCTTTATTCCGTGAAGGGTTTCCGAATTCTTAAGTGTGTCATAAAAAAATGTGTCAGATGGAGTCTGGTCAGTTAGGCAAACTCCTGCCAACAAAAACTGGTTCCAACCGGGTAAAACCAGATTGTGAAGTTTTTTTTCGGTTATACAGGGTTTTATTTGGCAAATTGTGTTTTTTATGATGGCCCTTTGTCTCAATGTGGGAGTATCTGTAGGGTGGTGGTGTGCCATTTTTTTTTAAAATGTGAATGTTTTTATTATTTTTGATATGAAATTATACCTACATCCTTTATTTTGATATCATCTATCAGCTTAAAGCCTAGGCTTGCTTCTGGGCCACGGACAACCAAAACCACCTTCTCCAATATTTCGAATTAACTTAATGACTAATTATGCTAACGAGCATGTAGGGTGGCGGATATGGGGACACGATATGGGACCCGGGGCCATAGAAATCTCTGGGAAAACTCTCGTTTGCTGTAGCAAAAATATCAAAAAACATTATTTTAATTATTATTTATGGCGCATGGATATCTTTTTACGTAAACTTAATCTTGAACATCGCAGCAATTAAAAACATGGAAAAGTTTGACCTAACTTGCTTAATTAGCCCTTATAAGCAAAATACAACCGATTTTCAAGATTGTTTTCCCATCGACCCTGTGTACATATGCAGCCAGACACGAATATTTGTAAACTGAGATCAAAATGGCCCAAAATTACCAAAACAAAGTTCAAAATGTATGGCATCAAATTTGTACATACATGTACATCAGTTTAAAGTGATGAACTAATTAACAGTAGCAAATAAAATTTGCATTATTAGCGTTTATAACTCGTTTGATAACGAAGGTTATTTTAAGTCCCCCCTTTAGCCAACACGTAAGGATCACTACAACCGCTATACAACTATATATTTTTTGGAAAGCTCTTTTAGTGTTTCTTTTTCAATTTTGTGTTTCCCCAAGAGCAATAGATTCCCTGAAAAGGAAAATTAAAATTTCACAGTGCAACCCCTTTTTTTATAGGAAATTTTACTTGTTACACCCCGTATCTCTACTTGTACAACCCGAATATTGATTTGGTGTTGATGCCATTGTAATCCTTATTTTGTAAGCTTTCCAAAAATGTATGCTTTGTACAGTTTAAGGTTTGGCAGATAACGTTTTTGTACCAAACTTGGGAAATTGACTATTCCTCCACTTACAAATCTGTGCGTCACGAAAGATTGCCCACCTTAAGACACATTGCCTTATCATTTAAATTTTAAGGTTGAAATAGAAGCTTTCGTTTGCTTCAATTTTGACTCAAACGGAGATTCGGTTCGTAGTTATGACAGTTTAGTCAAACGATGTGAGCAAAAACGCAGAACATTTCTTTTTGTTTTTCTTCTTTTTTTTTTAATTCATATGTATTTTATTGTTTTATCGTCTCATTCTGAACACATCTTTGGGGCAAATTTTCTGACACAAATTAGTTAGTATTTTTGAATAAAAATTGATCAAAACCCTTGATAAATGTTTAAATGTTTATTTTAAAGTAAGCTGAAAATTAAAACAATTTGCGAATCATTAATCAATTATTTAACATTACTTGAGCTGTCTTAGGAACTATCTGAACTTTGACCTGAACCTGCGTTTTTTGCCCATTTTGATTTTTGCAGTAGTTTCTCACACACGCACAACACTATTTGCAAAAGTATCAGGGATCCAGCCTTCAAATTTGGGACCAGATGTTGTCGCAAATGATGTTCTTGTGAATGAATAAGTGTATGGATTTAGCTGACAAGAAGGCATTTTTTTCACACAAAAATTGAAAGTCCAATTATTTTTTTTTTTTCATTTTTGGCAAAATATGTAGAAAAACCTGTTGTGTTACCCCCTCCCCGTCAAGTATGCACATAGTTTTAGTTCTTCACAAGATGTGACTATACTATAGCAATGTCCCCTTTTATTTCATCTTGATAGCATCAATAGTTATTAAGTTAGAAATGTTTGCATAATCCAAGCTAGCAAAATATATACATGTCTGACCACCATTACCATGCCAGCCACATGACCAACTGTCTTTCATTATTTTCAATTCGACAGTATAAAGTAGTAAGACTAACACTCAGATACATTTAACTTTCATTTATGCAAAGAATTATCAGTTTTATTTACTTTTTTGTCTGTTTCTGTGTTACCACCCAAAAACCCTTAAGGGGGACTTTGCTAACTGTTTCGTTTTTGTGTCGCTTAACAAATTTGCATGGAGGTTACATACTCAATCCAATTCTGTGTGTCTGCCCGTATGTTGGTTAACCGTCTTAAAATGCTCTGCCAGGCTAAACGCTATGCCTGAATTTACTTCAAACTAATTGGTAGGAATGATAGAGTGAGGTGCTACAATTATCCTGTGGGCTTTTGTCTGCATTCTTTGCATATTTATGGATTTATTTAGCTTATTTTGCATTTGTCAGACTTTCAGTTACCTTTTTTTAAAATGCTCTGCTGGGCTAAATGCTATCCCGTTTACTTCCAACTTGTAGGGTGATAGAGTGAGGTGCCATAAAATATCATTTGATTTTGGCTGCATTCATTACTTGCATATTTATGAATTTTAAATAGCTAATTTGCCTATTTTTGAGATAATTGGTAACAGTTCACCTTGTTTCTGACCACAAATCAATGCTACCCTCACCAAACTGGTCAGTATAAGCACGACCCAACCCCCATTGAAGTTGTAACTGACAATTGGGGGTGAAAGGTCGTGTGGGCCGATTAAAGGGCTTCTTTGAAAAACCTATTCAATTCATTTTTGTCATCTCACCGGCACTAGTAGGCGACCCTTGTGGTTGAAACGCCTTGTTATATAATTATTTTTTTTTTCATTTGTTGAAAGATGAAATGTTACATTTTAACTTGGCTTAAATGCATCATGTGTTAAGCGAATAAGGGCCAATATTTTCCCGCAGTACCGGCTACAGGTCTATCACCCTTTGAAACTCGCAAGGGTGAGCGGCCTGTTAGCCAGTTACCAAGGGGAAAGAGGGTGCCATATTTCCCGATAAAACCAGTAATATTGGCCCAATAGCACGCTTAATAAGAATCAGCCAATGAATAGCATGATTTTGTTCTTTGGAATATTTCATGAGTGTAATAAAACATCTTATCTTTCAAAATCATTGATTATATAACCATTGCATCATAAACATTCTTATTATTTTATTAACATCTTAGTAGATTCTGTCATTAACCCTAACCAGGACCGGTTCGTTTTGCCGGCCCGCGCCCAAATGCAATGAAAGGCAATCTATTTTATTTTAAAAAACAGGCCCAGATGCAACGGAGAGCCAAAAGTTTGCGTTTCATTGATCTCGGCCGTTTTCCGGCACAGGAATAAAGTAGCGTTTAAAGTCAATAACGGCCCAGATGTGCAACGTAAAAAAACATCGCGCCCATTTTCCCGGAAGACGGCCCCAAAGGGCAACGAACAAAGCGTCATTTTCCCGGAAGACGGCCCAGATGGCAACGAAAAACATCGAGCCATTTTCCGGAAAGACCAAGTCCAGAAGATGCAACGAGAAATACACGCGTGATGAAAAGCACTAAAAACAGGGTAAATAAATAAATAAATAAATAAATAAATATAATAAATAATGATGCGTTACTGCCACTGATGGCATGACAATTTGTTAGGTTATGTCGCCAGTGTGAGTTTAGAGTGGCGCTTTCCGCTAAATCATAGTCGTGCGTGGCGCTATTATGCTACGTCTTGCTCCGGTTTACGTCACGAATACGTTTATGGGCATACTTAACCCAATAGCTTATCGAAAATGGTGGGCGCTAATCACCATCGAAATCGGAAATTGTCTATGGCATTTGTACAGTGTCACCCGCCTGATTGAAAAGCATTGCGCCTTCTGGCGGGCAAACCGTCCAAAATGCAGAGAAAAGCATCGGCTCATTTTGCAGTCAATAACGGCCCAGAGGCACGAAAAAACATCGCGTCATTTTCAAGGAAGAAGGGCCCAGATGAAACGAAAACATGCGTTCATTTTCCGGAAGAACGGCCAGGTGCAAAGGGAAAAACATCGCGTCAAATTCCGGTAAGACGGCCCAGATGCAATGATAGCCCCCAATGGAGTCATTTGCGCGACCAAACCTAGTTGTTGACGGCCCAGATGCAACGAAAGCATTTCGACCGGTACAACGTTTTCGTTGCCTTCTTCATTCCTCTCCGGCCGCTGTTTAGGGGTTAAGCTATTAAAAGTAGTTGCTTAGCATAGGCCCTTAGCCTAGACCCAGAGCCTAGCCCAATCTTTGGGCTTGGCTACAAATCTATAAATCGGACACAGAGACTATCACTTGCAATATACCGTGTCATTAAACTTGGCTTAAAGGGGGATGGCCCGAGATTAAGGCTATGGGTTTTCATCTTGACTAGCTTGCCTTTCACTCCAAACCCACCGTAAAGTTTCGCGCCCTTATTTCAATGCGTTTTCATGTGAGAGCAGAAAACGTGATTTCGTATAAGACCATAGAGTACTGTGATAAAATTAATATTGGTCGACCAAATTGGGGTTCATTTTCGCTCATTATGGATTCCAAACCAAACATCCTTTGGCCCTAAGATTTCACAGGGTAATGAGGAAAAATAGTAGCTTTCTTTGATACCCAAAAGGTTGGGGGGGGGGGGGGGGGGGACCACTTCCGGTAAAATCTGGGCGTCTGGGGACGAGGTATAGCGATCGGGCCATGGACCTGTAATAAACTTCTGTGGGAATTCCAAGTAGAACATGCTTGCAAAGTGTCTTTGCT
>JAMKCH010025200.1:0-51328 GCA_023653785.1 Ophioderma brevispina
AGATACAATCAAACAAAAAGAAAGAAAGAAAGTGAGCACATTTGGAAGCGAAATTTCTTTCCTTAGTTACCTTTCATGTATCGCAGTATCATCTTGCATGATGTTGCTCGTTCTATTGTTACGTGTAATGCATTTGTATGTCTTGGACAAGTATGCAGTGTCAAAGTTCCACAATAAAATTCCATATTCATAGTAGGTTATGAACGGAGGAATCCCATTCTAGGAAGTTGGGGAAAAGAAGGTTTTTTTAAGATGTTTGTATAATAGTGTGAAGGGCTGCTGAATCGATTTGGTTCCACCTGCTGGGAAATCGTGGGGAACTTGCAAATAAGGGGGGTTAAAATTTGTTGGGGTAAATTTGAAAGCGAGTCAAATTGTGTGTAAATGTACAACAAGGTATTTGTCTCATTATGATGGATTAAAAAAAGTTATGTTTGCTTAAGGTACGACTTTAGTAATCGGCTAGAGCCCTGATAAGGTGCAAGTCATTCTGGGGCCAAAAAAAATCCAGTGCTCAGATTTGTTGAAACCGGTGTAAATTATTGCCTGGGCATACTGAAGCAGAAAATAATTTAAATTATTTGGGTGACAGCTCTGTATACCATATTTTGAGGGCAGTTTAGTTGACCCCTATAGGCCCTGATGTAGGGTCCTTGACATTTTGCCCAGAAACCATGAAATACGAAAACCAAAAGCCAAACATTGTGTCATCTATAAGCAAGACGAACAATTGATACCAGTTTCAAACGAAATCGGAGCACTGGGTAACGTTTACCCCAGGTGACCTTTGAACTTAGAGGGCTGTACCTGTGAACTAAAGGTAGGAACCTGGACAAACGTATACCGTTTTTTAAATCCTTATAATGAGAACAAATACATGGTGTACATTTAAACCAATTTGACTTGATTCCAATTTCCCTGTACAATTTTACCCCTAATTTTACAAGGTTCCCCACATTTCCCAGAGGGTTGGACCCAAAAAAATTCTGATCGCACCCTTCCAAAATATAGAAAACATCTTCAACCTTCTTCACCAAAAGGGCAGAACGTTGCGTTTTGGGGATGGGGGGCGCGGGGGGGGTGGTGCGGGATTTGATGTATAAACCCTCTAATATCTCTTTTTTTCGGAGCAATCCTTAAGGCCCCCACAAAAAAAATCTGCAGAGTATATCAATCCGGGCAGCCAAAATATCACTACAAAGTCGCCTGTCGCCAAATGTCACTTTTAGGACACAAAAGGGAATCCTTTTAATCACAACATCGAAGCTATTTCAGCTCAGATGCACCACAGCAGAGACAGGCTTTACTGAACTGCGTTGGTAGGAAAATTTAAACTCTGGATATATCCCTTAATCCTAGCCTTTGGCTGCCACTTTTCGAAAATCACGAGCGGACCTATGCTTTGTGTGTACGGGAAAAGTGCTCCTAAGAATTCTAACAAACACAAATACGGCTACCTTACCTTTTTTTGCGTGATCGTCAGGTTGCTAGATTAGCATCGAGGGACGAAATGGATGACTGCTTAGATCAACTTGCAGATCAAAACTACCGGCCCAATTCTCTACGATCTTCTTTCAACAATGTAGCGCGGACGCGGCCCGTGAGCGCCGGAGGAATCCGGGTAAGTTACAAGGGGCAGAACCTTGAGTTCCTTCTGGAATGAGCACGGACTCGGGTAAATCAGTTGCACTAGTCTTTTATATAACAAGCATTCCACCTGTGTCAGATTACATCACAACTTCAAGTACCCGCTCCAAAATGTAAAAGAAATCTTCAGAACACAGCAATTCAGAAACTTGCACGCACCTGCAGTAATCATACAGCATACTGGCCTTTTCTAATTATCGCAGGGCTGCATTCAACAGGGTGATCGATCATGCATCGTGATCATAGATCACGCAGTGGGCCGTCGCGCTGACTGGGCAAGTAAATGACCTCCGTGGCGGCCTTCGCGCCTGACCTTTCTAAAGAAATCATGCATTTTTCTGACATGACCGGCATAATTAGTACTGACCCCGTAATGGAAATTAATTTGTATGCAGAGAGCTGTGGATAACCATTTGGGATATAATTGATGACCAAAATAATCACTACGAAAAATACAGTTATTCCAATCCGTTTTCACTATTATGTTTTTCGCTAGTTTTCCAATAGCTTAAAGTACCTAATTGCAATAATCATACTGTTAGCAGCATGCATAAACAGAACCTAACATTATCCAATAGAATCCACACTAAGAACCTCATCTGGAATTCACCTTATTATCCAATAGGAACCTTTCTCGTTACACACTGCCCCCCAAAAAACTGGCGTGTTAACGTCTTTAAACCCGGGTGTTAATTTTAACACCATCCTGGAGTCCAGTCAATACGGGGGACCACACCCACTGTGTTAATTACCACCATGTTAGTGTTATATTAACACCAATTTTGGGTTATATGTATGCTTATGCATGTTGGTGTTAATTTTACACCCCATATGGTGTTAATATTTTTTTAACACTGACGGGTGTCAAATTGACACTACTGGTGTAATTTAACACTCTCATGGAGTCAATACGGGACCACTCCCTCTGGTGTTAATAACACCAAAACTTTGGTTGTTAAAATTTAATTTCGCAATGTGTGTTATTTAGTAGAACAGCTTGATTTTGTTTATTTTGTACTTCTATTTATAACTGCTTGCCTCTACAAATCATAAACAGAAAACCTACATCCATAATTGAAATTATGCAGCAACACCAATTGCGTGTTAAATCCTAAAATTCAACCACCAGAAACTAATACCAACAAGCTTGGACACCGACTTGGTGTTAATTTTAACACCCCAGTTTTTGCAGTGCACGCATAAGTAAAATTAATATTTTAACACAAAATGGG
Source organism: Ophioderma brevispina (assembly GCA_023653785.1). Classification (NCBI taxonomy): domain Eukaryota; kingdom Metazoa; phylum Echinodermata; class Ophiuroidea; order Amphilepidida; family Ophiodermatidae; genus Ophioderma; species Ophioderma brevispina. The sequence goes on from JAMKCH010025200.1 coordinate 2,880, forward strand.
GCTACTGTAACAGTGTATTCTGTAATTTCTTTCTATTTAGAAAAATACGTGTTGCCAAACTACCGCAGTGATTATAGATGTGGCCCTATGATCCGCCCCGAATGGAGAAGAAGAGAAGCCATTTGTCCTGGTAGATGTTGCTCCACATCGGGCTGGTGTGGCTTCATCCCAATCACATTGTTCATATAGGGACTACCGTGGTTCAAGTGGGAGCTAAGGTTGGGATATTCTGGACGGGTCGATATGCGGGAGTCTATAAAATTGGAGCTATATCGGATTACACCTTGAAAGCAATCGACAGCGCACAAAAAAAAACTAAATATTAACCCATTTCAACACAATTGATCGTGTATTGCATTATATATAATAATTTCATTGAATTGAAGGGTATTGAATTTGTAGTTGTCCACATGTACAGGACGAGTTGGGAACAGGGGATGAGTGAGGGAAATAGTGTGCGTGTGTGTGTTTTAGTGCACGCGCGGTGTGCACGCTCTCGCTTGCGAGTGTGTGATTTTTCAAAGAAATGCCTTGCGTACAATAATCAGAAACGCGTATAACGATTTTAAAAAATTTAAAGGGCGTACACCCTCCCATTGAAACAAATTAAAATGGCTATGGGTCGTTTTTCGACCCCAGTGGAATAATAATTTTGACATAAAAAATCTATATCAAAATAACGCATGGAAATTTTAAATATCTAGTAAATTTGATACCGATTATAAGATAGATTTTGAGATAACAGACACGTGAAATAGCGCCACCACTTTTTCAAACTGACACGTAAATATCATTGCGGCACCCGAACACGTTACTTCCGGGGTATTTAGGGACCAGGGGTTCGTCCGCGAAAACTTGAATCGTAAGTATATACGTTAAATTATGCTGAGAGACTTGTACGATTTTGAAACAAGTTTGACTTCAGTGCGTTCGCGAACAATGGACGTTAGGCAGTCGTAGGAACATCTTTCCGCATAACTTAGGATCAGTATTATGTGTCGTCAATTTGGGTGTAATCGTGGGTTGCTGCAATATGTACGAGTTGTGTTGAATGCCGGTTCTAGTAAACGATTAACGGATTTATTTTACAAGCGTACGTGTGTTTTGGGGTGAGCATAGACATATTGAAGCTGATAAGTACTCGGACTGACCCAACCCCCGCAGCACCCACCCCTTCCCCCCGTTTTTAGATCCTGCTGTGGTATATGAGAACTGAGTTCAATTAGATGTTTATGAAGGGCACTATTACTATCCGACCCACCTACCATTCAATAATAATTATATCATAGCATTGGCCCATCGGTTACTTTTACCTGTGTACTTTCGATAATTTAGATACGCCTACACCGGCAAAGAAACAGCAAAATTGGCTTCAAAACCAAAGAGGGTGGATTTTTCTCATTGGAGTCTATTCTGATCTGCTGTACACAGGTTCAACCAACCCCCCACCCCCGCTGACCATCTCAGCACCCCAATACCACCCCATGCACAACCAAACCCCCCAGCGACTAGGCCTACTCGCCTTATAACAAAAATTTCGGACCCGGCATTTTATTACAAAGTTAGCTATTTCACACCGCACAGCGATCAGTATGTAGATAAGCTTTGCTTTATGTACACGCAAAAAATACGATTTGTTAAAAAAATTAGGACACCATCCTCGGAAAATCTCTGAGTCAGCCTTGAACTAGATCAGAGGATGATTCATATTTGTATAGGCCTCTTTCTTTCATTTTCTTTTCTTTCTTTATCCCTTTTCTTTCTCTCCTTATTTCTTTTTCTGTGCGTGACATGAATAGATGAGCCAATCTGTGTGGAAAGGGAAGGAGGCCATTTTGATGGACATGGGATATAATTATTACAATGCCATGCTTACAGAAGACAATGATATATGATTATTAACTTTAACATGTTTAATCTGTTTTTGTTAATTTATTCACCGATTTTGCTTCAATTGCGTAATTACAATGATTATTCAGCCAACCTGTCCGTATGTGATTAAATGACATATTTATTGTGACTTTAAGAAGCTACAAGTCACTTCGGGGTAACCTAACGCAGTTTTCTAGAAATAGTATGTTGATAAGCATTATGTACACGCATAATGTTGCCTTTATTTAATTTTTAAGTTGGGCAAGACTCGACGCTGCAAAAACAGTGCTTAGGAATATGGTGCAATTTAGTGTTTAGGTATTAAACATGTAAAATCTCTAAACATTTGGCGTCAAATGTCTAAACACCTAATGTCAAATGCCTAAAGATGTTTAGATTTTAAACATGTTTAGATATTAAACAGATATTTCAAAATATTTAGAAACGTGGTGCAAAATAGAGTTTAGAAGGTATTTAATTTCTAATCACCGTTTTTGCAGTGTACATGTATCAACGACACTCCTGATCTGAAATATAGAATCAAGGGGGTTGTTATAATATCTTATTTTTCGTTCAAGACTGTGTCTTCCTTTAATTTCTGGAATAATAAATGCTGTTACCATGATAGATTGCTAACAAGATGGATGAAATGCGAACAGCGGACCGATCTGTCCACTTTCCACGCACTACGAGTGTGTTACGTGTACTCCTGACCACACGTAGTTTTAATCGTAAATCTGGCTTACTCATAAGACACACGTAGCCTACGTCCAAGTTTCACGAACGCGAAAAAAATCTTAGTAGTAACCTACGTCGCAACTAGGGCTACGTTAGTCTTACGACTGCTTTCGCGAACGAACCCCAGATCAATACTCAACCAGCGGGCGTTTTCCGGTATGCCCGGCTTCCAGACGGTTCACAAGATCATAACGTATAAAAAGAAAATAGGACCTATATTGAGCACTGTGGAAATTTCACAAAGTATTTATATAGTTGACATGAGTACGGTAAACATATTGGTTTTGATCTAGTGTTAGATAATTTTCAAATATTTCAATACAGTGCCTCTAAATCCGTAGAATTTTAGTTATACGATAAACTATTATGATCCAATGTGTCAAAAGGCTTGTGACGAGACGATAAATCCCGCCTATTGTTGTTTCGTTATTTCAACAGAATTACTTTGTCAATGAATGAGATATTAGGCCTACAAGTAGAGTTGTTGTTCGAAGCTAACTGTTTATATTTGTATTTAAATTAAAAATAAATCCTAAGAAGGTTTATTTTTAATCTCAAATCGTGGCCTGTAGGCCAATGGCTAGGACTTTACAACTTAATAATAATAGACAGAAACAATGCAACTGGAGGCAGCCAGGCCTTAATCAGCGCCATATTGAAACATTCAAACACACTACACGAAACAAACACCGGATGTAGTGCAAGCTTTCATGGTTCATTTGCCCATTTCACATGAACCATGGAGAAAGTGGCATTCAGGTTTTAATCAAATCGTTATTACAAATCAAAATCCCAAATTACTACCCGAATTAAATCCAGCAAGTGGTCCCAATGAGATTCGATCCGAGGACCCTTTGTTCCAGAGGTAAGATTGCTAACCGCTAACCGCTAGACCACGCCACTTCCACTAATTCTTGAGGTAGTCAAGGCACATGCAAAAAATAGTTCTTCGGAGTAGTTTTGAAAATACGGAAGACAGAACCAGTCGATAATTGAGCAATGGCACATGTCTTCATAGTCTCAGCGCCAATAGTGTCTTCGGTTTGTATTACGTGGCATTAGGATTACAGGATTAAAAGCTTCAGCACTTTCGGACTTTATATTTATGTCGCCTCCAAGCTTCGCGGAGTATAATACTAGGGGAGCCAGGACTACCTCCTTGCACCCCCACCCCCAGAACTAAACCAACCAACTTTTAGGTTCCTTATATCACCTCAAAAATAATAAGGATGTTCCCAAAATTTTAAAGTGGACCCAAGGGGGTTTATTCAAGAGGGCGTCCAAGATGGGCCAAAAATAGGGGTTTTCACTAAAATGAATTACAACAAGATATAAAAAAATTAATTGGTCAAGGAAAAAATCAATGGGATCAGCATATTAGATCATAATTAACATCTGTGCCTAAAAATTTCGTCACATGTTGTAAAATGCAAAATGGCGTCCCAAAATGGCCGCAGAATAGCGTTTTCACTAAAAAGTATTAAAAACAAGTTATACAAACTAATTGTCAAGAGATCCAATGAGATGAAAATCTTAGGTTATAATGAATAACGAAATAGTTTTTTACTAAAATGCATTAAAAACAAGAGGTATAAATGTAATTGTCGAGAGGTTTCAATGAGTTTCAGATGATAATGAATACATCTGTACCTAAATAATTTTATTCACATGTTTGAAATATAAAATGGCCGCAAAATGGAGCCAAAATGGCCGCCAAGTGGACTTTTCCCCATTACAATGCATCGCAGCAACAAAAAATACATATGACTATAACAGGTTTGGGTTAACATCAATTGCTAGTTACTATATATAATAGCTTGTATTTGGGTAGTTTGTCAGAAACAAGGGTTTTGAGCTTGATTTTTTTTATCAAAATTGGGGTATTTTAAGAAAAATGTGGTCAAGAACAGATTTTTACATAAAATGTGGGGGTCTCTGGAACGGAAAATCGGCCTGAAAAAGAGGGTCTTATGGGCGGCACATACCCATACCACCTTTCAATGTGAGTAACCCCCGGGTCCTACAGTAGCTTATTCAACAGTCAAGTTTTGAGTCAGAGATAAGGTACTCGCCCTCCTGCAGGAAGTAGCCTGCACTGAATAAGCAAAGAAATGTGCATTCCTATTGTTACCAACATCAAACATGACCCATTCACAGCATTTGCAGAATTACAAGACCCATAGATGCAAGCGTTTGTCCAAAGTACAAAATATAAACAACCATCACCTGACAGAGCATAAACCTGCCCTCATAATGGAGGATGTTTGTCAACGCATTCCAAAAAAGAGGCTACAACCGTTTCAAGGATACCATGTGAATGAAATTATTTAGGCACAGATATGTTAATTATGATCTAATATGTTGATCCCGTTAATTTTTCTTGACAATTAAGTTTTTTATATCTTGTTTTAATTCATTTTAGTGAAAAACCCATATTTTGGCGGCCATCTTGGACGCCATCTTGAATAAACGCCCTTGGGGCCACGTTTAAATTTTGGGAACATCCTGATTATGTTTTGGGGTCATAAAAGGAACCTAAAAAAGTTGGTTTGGTTTAGTTCTGGGGGGGGGGGTGCAAAGGAGGTGGTCCTGGCTCCCCTAGTATAAGGAGCTGGTTTTCTTCAGTAAGTTTTCCGCTGGAATATTTGCCAGGACTTTTGTAACTGCATCTCTGTTGTAATTTTTGTGCAGCCCGCGCCGCGGCACACACCAGGTAGTAGATTATTAATTAACCTTCACTTTATTAGAAGTAGATAAATTGTTAATTATTGATATCTAATCAATGTTTTAATGTGATTTATATAAACTCACGATCAAAATAATATTTTGTTATTAGATTTAAAATCTAGTTTACAGTGTATTGTCTAGTTATTCAATAGTTTGAATCAGAAGTTTAGAGCTGTTTTGGCTTTGGTCAAGATGACCGTAACAAACAAAACAAAAACAATAGCGGGTATATTCAAATAACATGCTAATAAGTAGCATGCTGGTGAAACAAAAGTTGAACTAAAAAAATTCAAATACATCCGGCACCTGGTATGGCTGGTATGACAGAATTATACTTGAAAATAGTCTTGTCAATATTGATTCACCATTAGCATGATTAGCATTTTATCTTTTGATCAATAATGACAATGTCACCATTTAGACTAGGCAAATTTATTAAAACAACCAAATTTATATTTTATTACATACTTTGTCACGGTTGACGATTTAGATAGCAGCATTTTTCGATCAGTTAAACTGTACAGCTTGTTCGTACATCGTTTTAATTTATATAATGGGTGATTTAAAATCTCCTGCAGATTGAGGTTAAGAAGTACACTCAATTTATATATCAAACATCAGTCGACACATGTATCTGTATAGTACAAAATCATGCACTTTAGAATACAGCTACTCCCTAAATGCAAAAGAGTGAATTTCAGAATATGTTTGGGGTCAATTTACTCTTGATAATTTACCAAATGATATCATTTTGTAAATTATCAAGAGCGAATTTGACCTAAGAAATACTCTTAAAAGTTTTGCTGGGACCAAATTTATTTCTTTTGACTCTCCGTGCCCCGCTTCTGATTCTTCTACAAGCTCTTTACATCCGAGAGCTTTTCAATATGCCAGCACTCTGGTATGAGGCGCAGTGATCACTCGAGGGTCACGTTACAAGCAAAACTCAGGGGAAAATCATCGAAAGACACTGACTGTAAGACTTATTGTATAAGACGCTATATAGATGCTTACATTTATTTATCGATCTATTTATTTATTTAGCATGTTGAAACCTCACTTGTATTGCACATTAATCTGTGCAAGCAATCGTTTATTCTCCTTTCTGAGAAATACTTTAATCTTGATGAGTGACACCTAATTCATTGGATAAGTGCTTTGAAAATACGCATGCGTCTAGAGCGCGTTATGCTATCATATAAACGTGGGTGATATGACGAAAACAGATTTGTTTGTGTAAGAAACTAAAGTAACTCAGGTAACTTAAGTAACTCAAGTAAGTAACTTAACAGGGGCGGATCCAGGATTTGAAAAACGTCAAAATTACCGGGTGGCTGAAGGCTGAAACTTGTCCAAAATGGGCTGATTTTGCAAGATTTTGCAGAATTACCGGGAGGCGCGCGCCCCCTCCGCCCCCTCCCTGGATCCGCGCCTGCTTAATTAACTCAAGTAAGTAACTAAAGTAACTCAAGTAAATAATATATTGTGCAAGTCGTAATTCTTTTCTAAATGAAATGCTGATTTTATACAATTAATTGGCACAACACGCGGATATTTTCTATAGATTATAGTAGGATTTTTTTTAAAATTCCTGACAGTTCATTATAAGTTTTTGGGGCGTGTCGACGATTCCATTCGTTGTGAGAGGTTGTATGCTTTACTCAATCGATTCAATAGAAATTCATTGTGATGATACCAGATCAGTTTAAGGCCATAATTAAAAAAAATGTCCCTTTTCGCACGAAGAAAATAATGCAAGGCAAATAAATACACCGAATAAATTCCAAACACCAAACGTGAAGCGTTCAACATAAGAAGCATTCAACATATTAAGCATTCACATATAAGAAAGAAAGATTACGAATAAGTAATATTACTAACCAAGTTTTCGTCGCCTGTTATGCTGGAAGAGGAAGGAATCTCCACTATCAGAATCCGCGGACCAATTTACATCCACATCAGGAATTTTCAATATCGAATAGTGCAGTCCCCCGTGGGACCCTTGACTATAGGTGTGTGATCTTTGACCTTCAATTTGTTCTGTGCTCCGGTCAGATTACTTTTGAACAAGTTGGTGGCCAGGGTGGGATCATAGGACATTATATGCAAATTGACCTCCAGATGACTTTGACCTTTTGGGTCCACTCTGGAAAAACAGACCTCGGAATGTCCTCCCCTCCCTCATGCAAAATATCAGACCGCCCCTATGTCAAGCATAACAAAAGGCATAGCCGGACAGACAGATAGAAAGATCTGGTTTTTTTTAGTATATAGATATATTTTGATAGAAGGCGGGCATTTCGACCACTGTTCCAAAATCTTTAGATTTTACGTCACTAAGGAAGGATTAGAAAATATGTTACGGTACATTTATTCGTTCTTCTTCCAGAAATAATATTTGACATTCTGTGTCCAAACATTTATTTATTAATGAAACAGAAACTCATTCCCAATCTTGCAATTTTAAGTAGTCGCCTAACTTTTGTCACTATACATGCAGTGACAAACCAGTGCAAAATTGTATTGGAAGAAATGCATTGTGGGAAGCTATCTACCTCCTCTGGGTGCTATTGCCTATTCTTTAAAAAGTCCATACTTAGACATTTTTTTGAAGAGCGCCCCCAATTTTTCAAACAAAAATTGAGATTTTTACACGATTGCATTGGTAATGGCTAGTAAACTAGACCTTAATGTTTTTTTTAAGCCGAAATGTTTGTGTCACAACGAAGGGAATTTTGTTTATAGGAATCATTATTATCGGGGATCCCCGACTAATAATACAACGGGCTGCTGGAAACGGCCTTTACCAATGTTGAAATAGCCGGGAAATAGCGCCATGTACGTGTCTACGCTCATCCAGTAGTTGTTTTCATATGTTCAGGCAAGCCAAAGTTAGAGGTTATTTTCTCGAGGTGGCACTATTTCATACGGGACTGACATAAAGTTAGAATTTCCAGCTCATGCCGTTAAGTCCATCTGGGATCCCAATTCTCATTTACAAAATCGCTTACATTTGTGATAAATACGCATTTTTTAGCATTCTCGTTCGCAGGTATAGTCCTAGACAATGATCCACGTAAAAACGGTGCCAAAATATTCACCTTTTGAAAATGGGGCGCTCTTCAAAAATTGTGCTAAATGCTTAATTATAGTCTGATTTTTTATTCCTGTCAGGAAACGCATATTGCCGATGGTACGAACACATCTAGAGGGGATGTGTTGAGATAAAAACTAAAAAGCCGTTATTAACAGCTGAAAATGCTGAACTTTGTTCAGCAGCATAAGATGCTTTAAAACCCAATTTACATGAACCCCTTTTAGTATCAAATATGTGTAAAGGCTTCATACCAGGTCAATTGAAATTAGCTTGTCTTCCAGTCTGAGACACGCTATCCGGAATCCTTTGTTTGGAGGACATCAAACGCAGGATGGAAGTGTAATGCAAATCGAGGGCCGCGGTTGAACCTCTTACTATGAGGAGGATTAGGCCACGTAAAATTGTAGTTCGTTATGAGTGACCAAAACCTTTTATGATTGGACAAAAAGACGTTCAAACATATTTCTGGAACAAGACGAATAAATGGTAAACCAGCGTAAACGGGGCTTAAACGTATCAGATTCTAATAGTCACGAGTGACGAAAAATACTAATGAAGGAAAATGCATGAAAGCACGTTTTGAGGGGTTATAGAAAAATCATACTGAAAAAAAACAAATGTGTATTGAAATTCCTGATGTGGTTATAAAATTCTGATAGTGGAGATTCTCTCTTCCAGCAATGACAAATAAATTTTTGGCGAGTAATATTATTACTTCGATCATTTCTTTTCTTATGTTGCAAGCCAGTTTTGTTCCGTTTGGTATTTTGAATGTATTCAGTGCATTTGCTTGCCTTATTTTCTTCGTGAGAAAGGGGCCATTTTTAAGGGGCCTTAATTCTTGATCCGACCTCCGTCAAATTAGAATTTCTATTGACATATGAGTCAAGCATACCTCCTCTCTGACCGGAATGGAATCGTGCGAAACGCCCCCCAAAAACTTAATAATGCAGCAATAAAAAAATCTATTAACACATTAACAAACATGCTGTGCACAACGCAAGTGTGAGATTGGACCACCACTCTGCTCCTGGAGCATATGGCAACCGTTCCAGAGGGTGCTATTATATATGAGCTCTGACCACAATAGCAGTAGCGATTATTCTTGTAAATGTTATTAACAAGGATTAGAATTCCAAATCTGGCACACCAAAACCTCATGGGATTGTGGTTGGTAGTTGACCCCTAATTACAAGGGTCCTGGGTGAGATCTCGCTAATGCCTTTTTAAAATTTTCATATTTTTTTCAGGCTAGAGGGAAAATTCTTAGTCCAAAAAGATAGAAAACCAATAGCTGCCCTTTGAGGTAGTGAGGGAGACCTGCTCATGGAGCATGGGTGGTGTCAAAAAAATATAAATTCAGAATCCTATTCTAGAAGTTTGGGAAAGGAAGGTTGAAGATGTTTTTCTATAGTTTGAAGGGTGTGAATCATACTTTTTTGTCCAACTTCTGGGAAATGTGGGGAAATTCGTTAAAATATCGGGGATGGTACAAATTAGCACAGTGGTAATTTGACTCAAGTCCAAATGTGTTTCAAGTATTTGTCTAATTATAAGGATTAAAAAAAGTATAAGGTTGTCTAGTTCGACTTTAGTTAAAAAAAGGTAAACCCTAGTAAGGTTCAAGGTCATCTTGGGGTAAACCTTAACCCAGTGCGTGATTTTGTTGATGAAACCCGGTGTCAAAATTGGTCATTGCCTTATTTATAATGATTGGCATTGGTTTCGTGATTAGTGGGCGAAACGTAACAAGGGTCTCCATATCTATTAGGGTAACGAAAAACTTGACCTTAATTGTACACAGAGAGCCACCCCAAAGAATTAAAATGCCATTTAAGCGAAGGGCCAAATCCAAAATATCCTGCTTCGTTTTGAGTTACCTGCCAGGATAACTACAAAAACATAAGCCCACCTTGATTTTTTGGTAGTTTTTAGGAGAAACACAATAATTCAGAGGTGTGCTAATTAAATTTTGTTGCGGGCACCTCGAAATCCAATGATGAGCCAAAAATGACCGCGTTGGGCTAACGACAGTGGGGGGGTGGGGGCAGCAGATTTTGAGGGTAATGTCCTCTGTGAGCCTCCAATCACCTTGTCTTGGTGTTATTGAAGATAATTTTAATTATTCTACATGATGATATCAAACTTTGTGGGGTTCATTGTTATCTACACACGTTTTGGGGGCCAAAAAGGCATATTTTTGCCATTTTTTCACAAAAAAAAAAAATGATTTGTGGACTCTGATATACGTTCTCCCCCCATATTCAAAATTGTTTCTTCATAATTGCTCAAGACTTCTCAAGAATTTGCCATCAATAATATTAGCGCAGCGGCCGAGCTTTGAAAGGCTTCTAGTTCGAGGTAGTTACCCCTCCCCTACGTACAACAAAACACAACCACCTTTATTTGACGGATAAATATATAAGATTAAAGAAAAATGATGGTTGTGCTTGGAATTTGGTGGCCGGGATGGATTTTTTTCTATGCGAAAAAGGAAAAAAATTTGGGCTGCCAAATTTAAGCGAAATTATTATTTTTTGATTTTTTGAAGGTAAAATCTTACAATTTAATTTTTATGGTATCCTTTTTGTTATGATATAGGTTTTTACGTTGCATTAACGGGTTCAGGTAATACTCGGTGTGGTGACACATGATAAAAGGATGCTTTTTAGGAAAAAAAGGTGATTTTTGGGCTAAAATTCTAGACCTTTATCTATTGTATAAAAACAGAAATATATAATTATAAAGGCAGATGATTGAAGGATTGATGATGATTAAAAATTGGTTTTGCTAAAACATTAATAAATCTTGATTATTATTAAGTGTTTTAGCTCAAAAATGTGATTTTTGACCCAAAAAACACCTGCCACCAAAAGTTTTGGACCACAACATCATTTTTTAAATTTATTTTAATTACTATCCTTTGAATAGAAAGTGGTTGCGTTTTGTGGTACCGAGGAGGGGGTTGTCACATTTTTGCATCCGAAAAACCGCTCCACTATTATGCATTTTGTGTGAAAAGCACAGATCATAGCCAGTTAACCTTCAAAAAAGTTATAGTGTCTAAGAATTGAATGGGGTTTTAATCACAACAAACAGAATTTGCACCATTGATTCTAAAACATGAACAAATGTGTGCCAATACCATATAATAGGCAATATGCAGTTTTTGATCACCAAACTAATATAGTAACATTAAATGTTGATTTCAGTTTGCTGCAATGGCCTTACTGATCAATTTTTTGCGGTGACATCTAAATCCAAGATGGCAGCCAAAAATGGCGCTGTTTTGACTACCAATACATTATTAAATATTATTAAGGATAATATTTGAAGAAAACCTCCACTCATAATGTGGTTATGTCATTTTACAGCAAATCAAATTTTATACTTGATGTTTCACTTTAAAACCTTATAATATTTTACATAGAACCTATACTTAAGCAATGCGTTGTAATAGCATTACGCACTCAGTGTTCAACCCGCTCTGCACGTTGTCCATTTCAAAATATGCAATTTGCGAAAGTGTTGATGATGAAAAAACTATATTTTGAAGTTAGTTACATTGTTGCCCATACTTAAGCAATATACACACGATGAAACCAGTCAGTTTGTCCTTTGTCTCAGCTCGTATTGTTCTTCCCAAACTATATGCAAGAATTACTATAGCACTAAATATCTGCCTTAAGGGCTGTTTTTTGCACTCCTTTGGAGAAGAAGCACAAATCCCTGTACATTTCATTCCGTTTTTTATTGACACCCACATTATTGGAAGTTCATCGCATTGCAGCCAAAACATATGTCACCCCAATCCCGGTTGGGGGGGGGACGCCCAATCTGGGGAAGTGAACACGTATTTAAGGCGTATAAGACCCTTTTTTTTAGCATCGTTGTCACCCAACGTAAAACGAACTTTTGAAACATTTCACCAACAGACACCATATATTTTTTTTTTGAACATTAGACCACTGTCGCCCAAAGACCTATTTAGGGGGAAATTTGAAAATTTCACCCAAAGACTGATTTTTAGAAAATTTTGCCAAATCTCACCCCAAAGACCCCCCACATTTTTTTGGAAAATTTTGCAAAATCGTCACATCAGAAACCCCTATTTTAAAGCAATTTTGTCTGTCTGTCTCCCAAAAGACCCTATTTTTTCGTCCTGTCATAGAAAGCCCCTGGGTTTGGAAGCGAGAGCCTTACTCCCTTCAATTTCATGTGTGAGTCCCCCGGTTCCAAAAAACAAAAAACCAACACACAGATGGGCCTGGCAGTACATCTTCCAATAAATTTGATTTCACGTGGAGTGTACCAATCCATCCATGCGTGTGGAGATGGAAGGTCTTGTACTCGAGTGATACAGAGCCTATTATGATGTAGATTGGAGGTGGGGTCCCTCAGTTACTTTTTAAGTAAGGCACTCTGGCAAGGAAGAAGTTTGGCTGGATCCATCTTCAGAACTAAACACGGTGGACACGTTCACTGGACCCTGTAAGTAGAGGGGATTCAATGCTTGGACCCTGCATTAAAAGGATTAAGAAGGCTTAAGAGAATGTGGTATCATCTTCAGTAGTACATACAAATACCTCTCTCTGACTTGAACGCAACAGACGCATGTAAGTGAATGAGCTCCTATTATAAGACAATCAGATGCTGATTCTCCAAGTTTTGTTCCAAAGCCTGTGACCATGAGGTGTTGTAACATGTTTAGATGCAGTTCCTGTCAGGAATCCAACAAGTCCACAAGAGCTTGATGAAACTACCTTTGGCATTGGATTGGGTCCAGGAGGCGCTGACTTGAATAGATACAAGGTAACTACGGAAAAATAAGTTTGCATCCGGGTTAGTCCGACAACAACCGGCTGGTTGTACCAACGTGAGGCATAGTGTGCATTGACAGGAGGTAGTCTCGATCATCCAATTTCCTCCCAACTTATAGATTAACTCTGGAATTGCTTGGGATGGTAAATCATAGCATGTGGATTACCAATGTTGCAATAGACAACGTCCACACATTTTTTTATGTCAAGGCTATTTGGCATTAACAGCAGTTATCTAATTAGTAACGCGACGTATTGGAGCCAAGATAGCGATTAACTCCCTTTTGAAAAAGTCCTGGTTTGATGCTACATGAGAGGAAGGGCATTCCATAAGCCTACAGAGAATGGGAGAAATTATATTCTGTGTGAGGCCAAGTTGGACCTTGGGACTTCCACAACAAGTCATGCGACTGACTGAGCGCCTACGGCGAGGAAGCAATGAATGAAAAAGCCGCTCAGGTAGCAGCTGGCTGAGGGAGATCTGGTGCTTGTCATAAAAAAGGTGGTGGAAAGAGTGACAATCCAAACTGCCCTGCGAGGACAAGTGGCTTGGATGTGAGAGTGGCGATCGCTGTGCGGCTACCAAGATGGAAATGGCAGATCCGGATTGATCTCATTTGGATAGTAAGTGGGTGTGGCTCCACCACCCAAGCTGAAAATTGCATATTGCATGGGGTCGAACCATGGATATTTTAAAACAGCCCTATCAGTCGTCTCAAGAGAGGGTGCGTTCGACGGAGCATCCTATCATGACTGGCAAAGTTTAGCCATTTTGTATCAAAAGACCATTGACAGGGGCATTACTGATGAGATGCCAAGTAGATTGACCCTGTTGACCTCTTCTAGAGTTGTACCAAAGAAGTGGAGAATTGGATGGCGTGTTTTTCACACTTTTCTTGTTTAATATGTTACCGTTCTACACTTGGAGCAATTGACAAAAGTACATTCCATGAAGTTGCCCAAGATTCGATTTCCGGCAGGTCTTGTTATCCATCCATCTATAATCCTAGCATTCTTAAATTCTCTCCAATATTCAATAAAGGCTGATTCAGGAGTCTCGAGGAGGGCGCCTCAATTGTCAAAGAATCATGTTGCATATAATATGCTTGTCCCTAGTTTGAAAATAATAACTTCAGAGTGGAGTTCCTATATAGAAAAATCCCAAATTGTTAAAAAGTATTAGTATCTGCCTCAAAACTTTAGAATAAGCATTTTAGATGACTGTTTTTACTTCCACTGGGACTATTTTCAATAATTGACAAAAAAAATTATCTTTCAACAAATCTCTGAGTCCGCTTTAAGGAAAGTTGCTAAGGACTCTGAACATTCATCTATTAGGACTTCGTAGGCTACTATAAAATTGTTGTTTGGGCTGGCACTTATAGTGGAGAAACTGTCTCGAGTTCTATCTGGACTCTTCGTTTTTATGATATTGTAGGGTATGTATCACAAACCACGCCACCATGTTGATGATGCCATTGGAGAGGAAACTTGTTTTATTGATGATTTTTCATTTATGGTCTCAACCAAATCACCACATATTAACATTATTAACAAAGTTCACCCGTCTAAAGAATGGCAAAGCATCCAAAATAAACACTTAAAGAGTTGGGCTTGGTGTTTCCTCTGTGTTGACACAATTCTCCATGAAACTCATGCATAAGACAGACGTTGTGTTTGCCAGGACACCATCTGTTGTGGTGAAAAAGGGCAGGGTCCGGTGAATACTCAAGAACTTTATCGATGTTACACCATAGTTCAATGCAATGACTGCCAATTTTGGAAAAGATCTCCAGTGTAGCGAAAGTAAATGAAGCCTCTCTTATAGAACTTTCTTTGGCCATGGAGTGGTCATGAAGCGAAGTTGCGTATAGTGCAAGTTTGGCAATTACTCGAGTTTGAGGCTTGTATGGTCTGCTATTCTGCTGCACCTTCAGGAGTAACCCTGGTTTCAGCATTATCTATAATTACTATGTCGCATCTGTTATCTGCAGAAAATTGCAGTCTCTGTGTGACCAATTTGGGGAGCGACTTGTTTCCTTTCCTTTCTAATAGGAATTCAACATGTCTTGCCAACTCTTCGAGGCTGCTACCAGAGCCAATTAAAATCATAATGAAACAAGAGGTCTCAAGGATACAGCAACAGAATGCATTGTGAGAAACTACCTCTAAAAGGCAAAAGAGGAATTTTCACTCTTTTTTAAAAAAAAAAAAAAAAAACCACTCTAAAAGAGTGAAATTTCACATCTTTCAAAGAAACCACTTTTTGGGTCAATAATTTTATCTGATATTGAAAATAATAGCATTTTATCATTTGTTTAATTATGAAGAGTAAAATGAGCCAAAACGGATTCTTTGAAGGGTGAAATTTCAATCTTTTCAGAGTTGGCCCGTCTAGTCACTCTAAAAGAGGAAATTCACTCTTTGCATTTGAGAGTACACTAGCATTAAAAAATGCTGATCGAGTCCAGAATGTAATCAGTCGAAGGCAGCTTCACCACGCTGATCTGCTAGCCCCAAACAAACGAATTGACAAGCAGCTTAAGAAAACCCTAAGAGACAGAAAGTTCAAGGAGGTCTTTGACCAATTCCTTAATTGAAGAATGGAAAATCACAAGTATGTTAGGATTATGGATAGAGGTGATCATTTTGCAACAATCGGGATCCACATGATAAAAGGGGATGCTTGAATTAAAAGCAGAACAGGTTATGATGAAATGCCGAGAAATTCCAAAGTTAGTTACAAGTTGGAGGAACTGATGAAAGACTAATCCTATTTGCCCCTCTTTGCTTCACTTCAAGTTACACTGTTAAAAATGATCTAAAAAACTAACGGCGTTTTGACTGTTAGCCGCGGGACTCAAAACGTGCAAATAAAATGGAAAAAGGACCAAAGTGCAAATGACTGTAAAAAAGTGGTTTTAACTGTTTGAGTCCCAGATGCCAGTAAAATCGCTTTTATTTTAATGCACATTTTAACAGTGTACCCCGACTAGAAGTTGTGGTAATATTTTCTCCGGATACCAATGTCATGGTATTGGCTCAGCCTGCTTGTGGACTGGGATGTTGAATTTCAAGTAAATGTCTATTTCTTGCCTCAACTGCAATCTAGAACATATAATTAATACTGTCCAGCCATTGGAACCAACTTTGAGACATCATGTGTGAGGGCTTATAGGAGCTCTATGGGGATGGCATGTTGTTTTGGGGATAAAATGCCGATTGCATTCCAACAAAGGTGGGTGCAAGACTTGCCTGAAATGTACAGGGATTGGCACTTGTCCACCGAGTGCAAGCCTCAGCCTATCAATGCAGATTATTTTATTCGAGAAGAAGTCCGATCATGCACTGTTCACGACCCTTTCACAGTAAGAGTTCGGACACAGATGATATCTACCTAAGTACTATTAGTAGTATTATTTCATATACTTGGGAAAGAACCATCATAAACTAAGATTAAAGGACAAAATGAATCGCGTTATCATGTATGTATTGCCCAAGTATGTAGCAACTTCAAAATATAGTTTTAGTGCACGGCTTTTGGCAAAATTGCAATTTGAAAATGAGCAATGAGCAACTTGGGAGCAGTTACGCCAGTAGCAGTACTACAAAGTAATAATTACTCCTGAATAAGGACTTTCATTGATGTAGAGAAAAATGTCTTTTTTTCTTGATCTCTTTTTGGTAAAAAAAACGTCAAAAAACTCACATTTTTGCTGCATAATTCTGAGTATTACTACCTTAAAAAACGCATCAAGCATGGTATAACCTGTAGAAAATTGATTTTCTTTAAAATGACCACCAATCACTGAGATTGGAGGCTTTCTTTAACCCGTTATCTTTAAAAACATTGTTTTGTCAAAGCAGCGGACATTTTGGCCGCCGCCATCTCTGATTTAGAGGTTCCGCAAAAAATTGAATCAGGAGGCCATTGCAGCAAAATGAAATCCAAAACATTTTAGTATAGTTTGGTGATCAAAAAACTGTCATATAGCAGTTTATATGGTATGACAACCTTTATTCATGTGTTTAGTGAGAAAATGTGCAAACTTGTTTTTTTTGTGATAAGAACAACATTCATTTCTAGACATATAGGCCCGTATTCTCAAAACGATGTTTTAACCGATAACACTGGTAAATCGCCAATGTTAACCGTTCGCTAAAATGAACGAATTCTCAAAGAATGGAACTTTTTTAACCGATTGTTTAAAATTTTAGCCGAAAATCGTTTTTAAACTTGCCTAAAACGTTGTAAAACTTAGACTGGTCGAGGGTAGTTTAAGGCGTTGTATTTCACGTTTTCATCAAACTGCCTGATATGTTCAGCTCTATGTGATACTACGTGGTTAGGACCAGTACCTCCTTTATTTCTCTTATTATTTCTTTTCCGAGTTCCTCAGTTTCTTTCTTCTCATCCATTTTCCTTTGCTTCTATTTTCATGCTCGTGTTTAGCTGTTATAGTATTGAATGTAGCAAGTGGCGGCACAAAAGACATAAAACAGTTTTAAAAATAGGCCCGGAGTTTTGTCTCCATCATTCAACAAATTCTAAGGCTCCTGCGTAACACGAAGTCTTGAAATTACCCCCGCGGGTTCATCGTTGCATTCCAACTACGGAAGGCATTGTCTGGCATATAAATAGTGTTCACGCACACGTAATAATATTGGCGAAGATAAGTCACAGTTCGGTGGATGAGCTTTACGGCGTTGAAATACTAGTGGTTAGCTAACGACTTGTTACACTATTTAACCTGCGGTTTTTTCAAAACAGTGCGTTTAGCTTACCACCAGTTGAGGCCTAACCACCGGTTTATTATTTTAAACCTCGTTTGAGACTAAGCCCTATAACTTTTAAAGTTAAACTGGCTAGATCTTGTGCTTTTTTAAACCAAAAGCCATGTTATATTAAAGCAAATCCTGAGAAGTCTTGATCCCAATTATGGAAGATCAATTTGATATTGTGGAGGAACGTATTTCAGTCCGATTCATATTTTGAAAAAAATGGCACAATCTGCCTTTTTTGCCAAAAAAACGGTCTGTAGATAACAATTAAAACCCACAAAAAAGTGATATAATCATGTAGAGATATCTAAAATATAGTTGGAATACCACACCAAAGAAACAAGGTGATTGGAGGGCACGTATGACGTTTACCCTCAAAATAAGGTCGATAGCTAAAACGGCGGCCATTTGGCCGCCATCTTGGGATGTCGAGGTGGCCGCAACAAAATTTAATTAGCACCACCTCTGAATTATTGTGTATTATCATAAAAAATTACCAAAAAATCAAGGTGTGCTTAGTTGTAAGTGATATGGCAAGTAACCTGCTTATTTTTTTTGGCACTCCAACTTATTTTCTGCTTCAGTATGACAGAGCAATAATTTGACACCCGTTTCAACAAACTATCGGAGCACGGGTAACTTTTACCCCCAGGATGAGCGGCGTTGAACTTTAGTATGGGCTGTACCTTTGAACTAAAGGTCGGAGACCTGACAAACACTATACCTTTTTAAAAAATCGGCTATAATGAGACAATACATTGGGGTACATTTAAACACAATGTTGACTTGATTTCAAATTTACCCCTGTACAAATTTTACCGCCTTATTTTACAAAGTTCCCCACATTTCCACGAAGAGGTGTCCCCAAAAATTCTGATCACACCCTTTAAACTATAGAAAAAACATATTCAACCTTCTTCCCCAAACTTCGAATGGGATTCTGATTTTATACCCTACTAATATCTCTTTTTTTCGGAGCAATCCTTAAGACACAAAAAAATCTGCAGTAATATCAATCCGGGCAGCCAAATATCACTACAAAGTCCCGCCTGTCGCAAATGTCCACTTTTAGGACCCAAACAAAGGGAATCCTTTTAATATCCCTAAAATCGAAGCTCTTTAAGCTTCAGAGACCCACAGCAGAAGACAGCTTTACTTCACTGCACGTGGTAGCAAATTAAATTCTGGCAATATATCCCTTAACTCCCGATCCCTAGCCCATTGTCGCCACTTTTCGAAAATCACGGAGCGGACATCTGCTTTGTGGTGTACGGGAAAAGTGCTCCTAGATATAACAACACAATCGGCTACAACCTTTTTTGCGTTGATCGTCAGTTAGCCTGTCATTAGCACTAGGGACGAAAGGGATGTACTGCGTAATCTACACTCTCTGCAAGATCAAAACTACCGCCCAAGTCTTCTACGTCGTTTCACTATTGTAGCGGGGCGGCGGCCCTGTGAGCGCCCGAGGACTCGCGGGTAATGTTGCATCGGGGCAGAACCTTGAGTTCCTTCTGATGACGCACTGGACTATAAATCAGTTTCACCTAGTATTTTATTATAACCAGCCTTCGCCCTGTCGTCAAATTTACATCACAACGTCAAGTACCCGGTCTGTTCCAAAATGTCAAAGAAATCTTCAGAGACAGCAATTTTCAGAAACTTGCACGCACCTGCCTTAATCATACAGCATATATACTGGGCCTTTTCTAATTCTCGCCAGGGCTGCATTTCCACGTGGGGTATCGATCATGGCATCGTGGATCATAGATCACGCATTGAGCCGTCGCGCTGATTGGGGCAAGTACATTACCTCCGTGGCGGCCATTCGCGCCTAGACCTTTCTAAAGAGAATCGCGTGATTTTTATGACATACCTTGCTTAATTAAAGTACTGACGTAATGGAAATTAATTTGGGTCATGCAGAGAAATCTGTGGGATAAACCATTTTGGATCTTAATTGTGACAAAATAATTCACTAAGAAAATACAGGCTTATTTCCAATCCCGTTTCACTATTTATGGTTTTTTTTTCTCTAGTTGTTTGCAATATCTTAAAGTACCTAAATTGCAATATCTATTACTGTAGATCCTGCATAAACAGAACCTAACATTATCCAATTGGATCCCACACTCATGACATCATCTTGGAATCTCACCTTATTATCCAATGAACCCTTTCTCTAAGTTTACCACACGCATAAGTAAAATAATATTTTAATCCAAAAATGGGGCTTACTGTAACAGTGCTTCTTCATTTTTCCTTTCTTTTAGAAAATACAGTGTTTCCAAACTACCGCAGTGATTATAGATGTGGCCCTAATTATCCTGCCCCGAAATGCAAAGAGCCATTTGTCCCTGGTAGATTTTGCTCCACATCGGGCTTGTGTGGCTCATCCCAATCACATTGTTCATATAGGGACTACCGTGGTTCAAGTGGGAGCTAAGGTTGGGATAGTCTTATTCTGGACAGTCGATTTCGGGATTCTATTAAAATTGGAGCTATATCGGATTACCAATTACACCTTGAAAGGTACTCGGCCAGCGCCACAAAACCTAAATCTTACCCATTCAAACAATATCGTGTAATTCATTATATAATAGAGACTTTCATTGAATTGAATGGTTCTTGAATTTGTGAGTTGTCCACGATGTACAGTACGAGGTTGGGAACAGGTAATGAGTTAGGGAAATCGTGTGTGTGTGTTTGCACGCGCACGCGTTTGTGTGTGCAACGCTCTCCGCTTGCGCGTGGTGTATTTTTTAAAGAAATTCTCTTGCGTACAATAATCAGAAACGCGTATAACGATTAAATTTAAAGGCGTAACACCACTCCCTTAAACACATGTTAAAAATGGCTCATGGTTCGTTTTGCGCCCCGACGTGGAATAATTTTTAACTTTAAAAAAGCTATCTCAAATAAAGATGGAAATTTTAAATGTCTTAGACTTTGACTACCGATATAAGATAGATTTTGAGATAGACACGTGAGAGGCGCCACCACTTTTTCAAACTTGACACTAAATATCATTGCGGGGCAACCCGACACGGTTCCTTCCGGGGTAGTAGGGACCAGATCAATACTCAACCAGCGGGGGGCGTTTCCGTTCTCTGCTGCCCGGTTCCAGACCGGTTCCAATATCAATTAACGTATAAAATAAAATGGACCTAATATTGAGCACGTGGAATTTCACAAAGTATTTCTTCATAGTCTGACATGATTAAGGTACACATATTGTTGTCTATGTGTTAGATAATTTTCAAATCATTTCAATACAGTGCCTCTAAATCCGTATAATTGTGTATACGATAAACTTATTATGATCAATTGTTGCTCCAAGGCTTTTGGACCGAGTCGAGAAATACGGCTATTGTTGTTTCGTTATTTTCAACAGCATTACTTTGTCAATAAATCAAGATAGCCATAAAAGTAGACTTTGTGTTCTGAAAGACTAACTGTTTATCATTTAGTATTTTAAACTTAAAAAAATAAATAATAATCAAGGTTTATTTTTATCTCAAATGTGCGCCTGTTAGCCAAATTGCTAGAGACTTACAACTTAATAATTATAGACAGAAACAAGCAACTGGAGGCAGACAGCGTAACAGCGCCATATTGCCAACATACAAACACACTACACGAAAACACACCGGATGGGGAGTGGCTTTTCATGTTTTGGTTCATTGCCATTTTCAAGAACCATGGAAGAAAATAGGCATTCAGCGTTTTAATCAGTTTGTTATAACCAAATCAAATCCCAAATGGAGTACCCGAATTAAATCCAGCAAGTGGCTCCATGAGATACGATCCGAGGACCCTTTGCTCCAGAGGTTAAGCTTGCTAACCCGCTAACGCCTAGACACGCCACTTCCACTAACTTATTGATGTAGTTAAAACACCTGACTAAAACTATTCTTTCGAGTATTTTTGAAAATCGGCAAGACAGATACCAGTCGATAATTTGAGAGCGCCACATGTCTTCAGAGTCTCAGCGCCAATAGTTGTCTCGGTTTGTATTAAGTGGCCTCTGAACTTATCCAAGGATTAAAAGCTTCGCACTTCGGGATTATATTTAGTCCGACCTCAAAGCCTTCGCGAGTAAAATACTAGGGAGCCAGGCCACCTCCTTTGCACCCCCCAGAACTAAACCAAACCAATTTTTTAGGTTCCTTATATCACCTCAAAACATAATCAGGATGTGCCCAAATTTTAAAGTGGCACCCAGGGGTTTATTCCAGATGGCGTCAAGATGGCCGCCAAAGGGGGTTTTCACTAAAATGAATTAAAACAAGATATAAAAAACAGAAGAAAAATCAAGGATCAACAGATTAGATCATAATTAACAATCGTGCCTAAATAATTTCGTTCACATGTTGTAAATTCAAAATGGCGTCCAAAATGGCCGGCAGAATAGCGTTTTTTCACTAAAACGTAATTAAAACAAGTATGACAAACTTAATTGTCAGAAGATACAATGAATGAAAATCTTAGGGATAATGGAATTAACATCTGTGCCTAAATAATTTCATTAACATATTTAAAATCAAGAGGCGTCAAAATGGCTGCCGAAAATAGATTTTTTACTAAAATGGCATTAAAAACAAGAGGTATAAATGTAATTGTCGAGAGGTTTTAATGAGTTTCAGATGATAATGAATAATCGGTACCTAAATAATTTTATTCAAGGTTTGAAATATAAAGTAGAAATTCCAAATCGGCCGTAAAATGGAGCCAAAAATGGCCGAAGTGGACTTTTCCCCATTACCATGCATCGCAGCAAAAAAAATACATATGACTATAACAGGTTTGGGTTTACATCACATTGACTAGTTACTAAATAATAGCTTGTATTTGGGTAGTTTGTCCAGAAAAAGGGTTTTGAGCTTGATTTTGTTTTTTATCAAAATTGGGGTATTTATAGAAAAAGGTGGTCAAGAACAGATTTTTACATAAAATGTGTGGGTCTCTGGACGGGAAAATCGGCTGAAAAAGAGGGTCCTTATGGCGGCACATACCCATACCACCTTTCAATGTGGAGTAACCCACGGTCCTACAGTAGCTTATTCAACAGTCAAGTTTTGAGTCAGAGATAAGGTTACTCGCCCTCTGCAGGAGTAGCCTGCAATGAATAAGCAAAGACAATGTGCATTCCTATTCTTACCAACATCAAACATGACCCATTCACAGCATATGCATTATTACAAGACCCATAGATGAAAGCGTTTGCCAAAAAAAAATGTTTACAAAAATAAAAACAACCATCACCTGGCACAGCATAAACCTGCCCTCATAATGGAGGATGTTTGTCAACGCATTCCAAAAGAGGCACAACCGTTTCAAGGATACCATGTGCCGGCGGTGAATTATTTAGGCACAGAGATGGTAATTATGATCTAATATGGTGATCCCGTTACTTTTCTGACAAGTAAGTTTTTTATAATCTTGTTTAATTACATTTTCGTGAAATTGAAAAAACCCCTATTTTGGCGGCCATCTTGAAATAAAACCCCATGGGGGCCACTTTTAATTTTGGTAACATCCTGATTATGTTTAGGGTCATACACGGAACCTAAAAAAGTTGAGTTTTGGTTTAGTTGGGGGGGGGTGCAAAGGAGGGGTCTGGATCCCTAGTATAAGAGCTGGTTTTTCTTCAGTAAGTTTCGCTTGGAATATTTGCCAGGACTTTTGTGACTGAATCTAGTTGTAATTTTTGTGCAGCCCGCGCCGCGGCACACATCAGGTAGTAGATTATTAATAACCTTCACTTTATTAGAAGTAGATTAAATTGTTAATTATTGATATCTAATCAATGTTTTAATGTGATTTATATAAACTCACGATCTTTTTTTGAAAATAATATTTGTGATTAGATTTAAAATTAGGTTTACGTGTTGTCTAGTTATTCAATAGTTTGAATCAGAGTTTAGAGCTGTTTGGCTTTGGTAAAGATGACCGTATAAAAAAACAAAACAAAAACAAACAAAAACAATAGCGGGTATATTCAAAACATGCTAATTAAGTAGAATGCTGGTGAAAACAAAAGTTGAACTAAAAAATTCAAATACATCCGGCACCTGGTATGGCTGGTATGACAGAAATTATACTTGAAAATAGTCTTGTCAATATTGATTCAACATAGCATGATAGCTATTTATCTTTTGGATCAGAATGGACAATGTTCACCATTTAGACTAGGCCAAATTTTTCAAAACAACCAAGTTATATTTTATTACATACTTGGTCACGGTTGACGATTTAGATAGCAGCATTTTTCGATCAGTTAAACTGTACAGCTTGTTCGTAATCGTTTTAATTATATAAGGGTGATTAAAACTCCTGCGATTGTGGTAAAGAAGTACACTCAATTATATATCATAACATACGGTCGACAATGTATCTGTATAATACAAATCATCACTTTAGAATACAGCTACTCCAAACTAAAATGCAAAAAGTGATTTCAGAATATTTTGGGGTCATTTATCTGTATCAATTTAAAATGATAATCATTTTGATAAATTATCAAGAGCGAATTTGACCTAAGAAAATCTCTTAAAGTTTTTGCTGGGACCAAATTTATTTCATTTTGAATCTCCGTGCCCCGCTTCTGATTCTTCTACAAGCTCTTACAATACAGAGAGTCTTTTCAATATGCCGCACTCTGGTATGAGGCGCAGTGATCACTCGAGGGTCACGTTACAAGCAAAACTCGGGGGAAAATCATCGAAAAGACAACTGACTGTAGACTTATTGTATAAGACCCGCTATATACGATGCTTACATTATTTATCGATCGATTATTTGTTTAGCATGTGACACCTCACTTGATTGCACATTTAATTGTGCAAGCAATCGTTTTATTCTCCTTTCTGAGAAATACTATAATTCTTGATGAGTGACACCTATCATTGGAAAGTGCTTTGAAAATACGCATGCGTTCTAGAGAGCGTTATGCGATTTAATATAAAACGTGCGGCAATTTCTTGCAATTAAGTAGCCCAACTTTTTTCACTATAAATGCATGTGACAAACAGTGCAAAATTGTTGGCAAGATACTGCATTGTGGGGAAGAATTACTCACATCCTCTGGGTGACGATTGCCTTAATATAGTCTGATTTTTTATTCCTATCAGTAAACGCATTTGCGATGGTACGAACACATCTAGAGGGGATGTGTTGAGATAAAAACTAAAAAGCCGTATTATAGTAGATTCACCCATCGTGTCACAGAGGAAAAAGTTTTGGAAGCGTCGATTAAGGTGGGAGAGGAGGCAGTAAAAGAAAAATATGTGGCCCAATTCATAAACGAACTAAGATAATCGGGGCCTTCATAGACATCATCTTTAATACAAAGACCCGGGGCTCAAAAGCTAAACATTCACCTCGCCTGTTAAATTGATACCACTGAAGCAACTACGATTAGTCAGATTAGTCAGAGTTAATGTACCTGTAAATGCGCTTTCGTTGAATTGAATGCTTTCATGAAGAGTAGAATTGATTTTTTCTTCAATATATTTAGCGTGGAAATTTTAATTTCAACCCCTGCACATGCCCATATCAATGCCCCATACCTTCTGAAAAGTACTTGAGAGGTGCCACGATGAGTTGAATCTACGTATAACAGCTGAAATGTTCAACTGGGTCAGCAGAATAAGCTGCTTTAAACCCAATTTACAGGAAACCTTTTTAGTATCAAAAGATGTAAAGGTTCAATACCAGGTTCCATGAATAGATTGTCTGACAGTCTGAGACACGCTATTGAATCCTTTGGTTGGAGACAATCAAAGAAGGGATGAAGTGTAATTGAAAATCGAGGCCGGAGTGAACTCTTCAATCTGAGGAGGATTAGGCACGTAAATATTGTAGTTGCTATGAGTGACCAAAACTTTTTAGAGATTGGACAAAGAAGTCAAACATATTTCTGCGAACAAGCCGAATAAATGCGTGTAAACCAGTGTAAACAGGCTTAAACGTATCAGATTTTCTAATATTCCTTAGTGACGAAAAATTATGAATGAAGGAAACTGCATGCAAGCAGTGGTTGATATAGAAAAAATCATACTGGAAAAACAACACAGGTAGTATTGAAATTCCTGATGTGGTTGTAAAAATAGTGGAGGATATGATAGTGGAGTTTCTCCCTCTTCCAGCAATGACAAATAAATTTGGCGAGTAATAATTACGTATTTCGTATCATTTTCGTTTCTTATGTTGAATGCTCAGTTGTTCAGTTTGATATTTGGAATGTATTCAGTGCCTTGCCTTGCTTATGTTCTTCGTGAGAAAGGGGACATTTTTAATTATGGACTTAATCTTATCCGGAATCGTCAAATTAGAATTTTATGAATTAGTAGAAAGATACATTTGAACGAATGGAATCGTCGACACGCCCCAAACACTTTTAAGAACGGACGGAATAAAAAATCCACTATAACACAAAAACACCATGCTGTGCACAACGCAAGTGTGAGATTTTGACACCACTCATGCTCCTGGGCATAGGCAACCGTTCCGAGACGGCGGCTATTCATTAATCGTTGCTGACCACAATAGAAGTAGCGATTGCTTTGTAAATGTTAACAAGGATTAGAATTCAAATCTGGCACACCAACCTCATTGGATTGTGGTTAGGGATAGTTGACCTCATGATACAATGGTCTGGGTTCGAATCTCGTACTGCCTCTTTGAAAAGTTTCATTATTTTCAGGCTAGAGGGAAAAACTTCTAGTACAAAAAGATAAGAAAAACCAGTAGCTGCCCGTGAGGTAGTGAGGGAGCCTGTCCTGGAGCAATGCGGTGGTGGTCAAAAACTATAAATCAGAATACTATCTAGAAGTGGGAAAGGAGGTTTGAAGATGTTTTTCTATAGTTTGAGGGTGCTGAATCATACTTTTTTTTGTCCAAATTCTGGGAAATGTGGGGAACTTCGTAAAAATATAGGGGTGTAAAATTAGCACAGTGGATAATTTTGAAATCAAAGTCCACATGTGTTTCAATGTATTTGTCTCCTTATCAAGGATTAAATTAAAAAGTATAGTTTGTCTACGGTTCTGACCTTTAGATAAACACGTACAGCCTAGTAAGTTCAAGGTAATCCTTGGGTAAACCTTACCAGTGCGCTGTTTCTGTTGAAACCGGTTTGTCAAATTGTTATCATTGCCTATTTTATAAGATTGGCATTTGGGTTCTTAATTAGTGGGCAAATGTAACAAGGGTCTAATATGCTATAGGGGTCACGAAAACTTGACCTTAAATTGTAAACAGAGTTGCCACCCAAAGAATATATTAAATGCATTTTCTGCTTCAGTATGACCAGAGCAATATTTGACACCATTTCAACAAAATCGAGCATTGGATAGGTTTTCGCCCCAGGATGACCTTAACCGTATCAGGGCTGTAGCCGTAAAGGTCCGAACCTATACAAACTATACCTTTTTTAATCCTTATAATCAGACAAATACATTGGTGTACATTTAAACGCAATTTGATTTGATTTCAAATTTACCCCTGTACTAATTTGACCCCCTTATTTTACAAAGTTTCGCACATTTCCCAGAGGTTGGACCAAACAATTCTGATTCAGCACCCTTCAAAGTATAGAAAAACATCTTCAAACCTTCTTCCCCAAACTTCTAGAATAGGATTCTCATTTATAAGCCTACAATTACTATCTGTGGACACGGTTGTGTTTACGTTTTGGTGGGTATCAACTGATTTATGCAAAATGACACTGTCATGGAAACATATATATATATGTTATGACCGCGTGACAGCTTACGCCTTTACAGTGACTTACAACCACAGCTCGAAATAGTGCACTAGCCTTGAGAAATGCTACAAGGATGCGATTGTTTTAATCATTTAAGTGCGTGCTTGTGAATCAATTACACACTACGTTATTTCAAACACAAGAATGGTGTCTTTGAAAATTTTACTTCAAACTGCTTTCCTGATGTTGGATACTGGTTAGTACCATTTTATGCTATTACATTACGATTTATCGTAGGTTAATTTCAAAAATATGCGCCAGCATCATTTAGCATGGACACAATGAGTGAAAAAAGTGTATTTAATATTTTAAGCTTTTGCTGCTATCATTTTAACGGTACTTGAGACGTTTATTAATTAAACTCATTAATCATCCTTTGTTTCTCTTTTTGAGGTTGAATTCTTGCACATTTTATTCATTTCTGTTTGGCTTTGTTACGAGTTTTCCTATTCTTCTTGTTTTTTTTTGGTTATTGTTATTGAGTAAAGGTGGCTGAGCGGTCTAAGGCGTTGAACCGTCGGCAGGGTAAAAAAGATCGACCGAGTGGCTCTGGCTCGAGCTCCGCGAGAATCGGGTCTCTTAGTCATACTCAAATAGTTCCTATAAGGTCGGAAATTGCATATGCGCTCGCATAAAGTGTGATTATGGAATTTCTCCTCGCTCCCACCCATTGCGTAGAATGTGCAGGTATGCAATGGGTGCCCGGCGTCATGTAAATCTGTTGGTCCCGTGTGTCAGAGGAGTCAATCCTGAGCATGTAAAAGTTGCAGACCTCATCGATAAGAGTAGGGGATCATCCCGGGTCTGTTACCTGCACTCATCACTCTAGGTACCAGAGTCCTTTCCAACCCGCATTAGGCCAGCGTGGAAGGGTAGGCCTTAAAGGTCCCAGAAAAAAAAAAAAAAAAAAAAACTCCAAATCTTTACGGGACATTCCATTCCAATAAACAGGGCCACAAAAAAGAATACACTACCAGTGACATCATTAGTGAAACTATGGATTTTCAGTCAGTGCCATGAATAGATTCACACCAGTCACCTGGAATTTCTATTACTCTCTGAAAAATCAATAGTTTCACTAATGATGTCATCACCAACCCAAATATTGAATGCTTTCTCGTCCCTCCTTGTAACTTGATACAAACACATCAATTCCTAGTTGCTTCCTGGGACCTTTAATCCAGCATGGAATCATGTTGAGGCTTCGTCCTGCAGTGGACTGATATGTAGCTGATGATGATATTTGCGAAGTAATCAAATTCACATTGCAAACAATTTGAATTCGGGCTTGACACCACTGTGCAAACAATCAACATCTTGCAGATGAAACTCTTTTTTATTATGAGGCCATAATGTAGATAATTAGGATAATTGGGATATTTTGATAGAGTATTCTCTATTTTGAGTATGACAATTGTTTACATTGACACTATTATAAGACAATTGAAAAAGACACAGCCACACTTTGAAAAGAGTGCGCCATCAAAAAATTTTAGAACGATTTTCCCTATTTTGTAATGCCTTTTTACATGTGTTAGCTCTCACCTAAAATTATTAATTCACAATCAATACCTGTATGTGTAAACGGAATGGTTTTATAATAAACCCACTCCGGAGTAGTTTTATTCAGTACACCTTAGATCACAGTGTTAAACCAAAAAAAACAACAAAAAACAACAACAACACACTGTCAATTCGTCACTTTTGTGGTTATATAGTATACAAAATACTACATGGTTAGAGGGAAATAGGGCACACTATTTTCCCGAGGTACTGGCTACGGGCCTATCACCCCGAACCCGAAGTGTTAAACCACAAAAACAACAACACGCATTAGAGGTGATTCCATTTGCGCACACACTGTCAATTCGTCACTTTTGTGGTTATATAGTATACAAAATACTACATGGTTAGAGGGAAATAGGGCACACTATTTTCCCGAGGTACTGGCTACGGGCCTATCACCCCAAACCCGAAGGGTGAGGGGTGATAGGCCCGTAGCCAATACCAAGGGAAAATAGTGTGCCCTATTTCCCGATATAAAACCATGTAGTATTTGTTTTTATTACAACTCACTGTGACTCTGGGAACGAGGTTGTAGGGAAATAGTTCAATCTATTTCCCTAAGGAAATAGCACGCGTAGTGGGAATTAGCCAAGGAAATAGCATGATTTTGTTCATGAATATTCATGAGGTGTAATAATATTAATGAGTATGATTCCACGATGTTGATGTAATAAGCGAATTTTAACACATGTTAAAAAGTGATAAATAGTTAAAGACCGTCTAAAATAAATCATGGGATATCTTTGACTTGGTGTCATAATACGACTCATGTGTAATACGGTAAACATGGTGTATCAAAATTAGGTAAACAGTTGAAAAAATACATCTAATTCAAGGACTCTTGGCTGTTTATGTAAGGCATATGAAAATACGATTGCCCGAAGTTGTATGGGTTCGATTCCATGGGCTTAGCTATTGTTTTGCACACAAGAGAACATTTTCAGGCGCTCCAACCATATCCAAATTGTTCCAATCCAGTACATCGTAGTTACACAACACAAGACCATTGATTAAATCTGTGCCACTGTTCCCAACAAGAGCTGCTTTTACTTCAAACAAGTGGAATTGGAACAGCAACATGGATACAGCACAGTTCACATGTAAAGGCCATTCCATGTTACAGAATACCATCGCAGAGGTGCTTCGGAGATTCCGTCAGCAAAACCGTTTTACAAAAAATGTTGAGAAGTATTGTAGAACAAGTTGAAATCTGAATAAGAAAAGGTGTGGTCGTGCCCGAATGGAAGGTTCTACTGCCAATATCCAAGAGTTAGTACACCACTGCAGGCAGAGCCGGCAAAAGAGTTAGAAGAGTTAGCTGCCAAGTCGAAAGCTTTCAACAGGAGAACACCGTTGGACCTTCAAATTCCACCATGGTCAGAATGGTAAGAAGACATCAGTTGAAGCCCCAAGACTATCAAATCGACTTCGTTTTGCCATGCTCAGAAAAACCGTCCTCCATGTTTTCCTGAAGACGTTATCATTTTTTGATATGAAACACGGTTTTGCTTTTAAAACACATTCCGTCAATACTCAAAGGTATGGAGCATACACAGAGGACATTCTTCTCTTGATTTGGACTATCAACGGACTGATGACCGAAGAAAATTGACAGTATGGTTGCCTTACTGGCACGGAACAACACTGACCATTCTTTTTCAGAGGCAACATAAGTGGAGATCAATACCTCCAGATGATTAATGAATGATATTGAACATAAACATCCCCTTTTCGCATGCAGAGAAATGACAGTTTCAGCAGCTTGGTGGGCACAGGAGGTGCACCTCCACACAGGAGGAGAACTGTAACAAGACGTCTTCTAGAACTGTTCAGCAATCGTGTGTTATGGCATTTGAATTCATAATTGGAAGGCCCCAAGGTCTCCAGATATCATGTCCTTGATTTTTTTGGGGACCTCCAGTAAACTCGGATTACCGAAGAAGGTGGCACTATCAGGCATAACAGACTCTGTAAGGACGCCGCTGTTTAATGCCATTTTATAACATTTGCATCAGAAAAGTGGCGGGGGTATGTCGAGAATTGAATTGAATAACTGAAAACAAAATTGACTTCGCGGCCTGCATTTCGCTGTTAAAACCAAAATAGTAACAGGGCCATAAGAATGTTCGCCGGCGAATTCTGATTTTGAACTTGTGGAGTAAAAGTGCGGCTGGTTTGACCTAACACGAAGGATTGTTACCAAAAATACCTCATTACTTTTTTAATTAGAGGATTTGCAACGTTCTCGTGAAGTAAAATAACCCTGTATCGTCCGGGCTACAAATGAGCTGGGGTATCACCTGGAAGGAAAGTTTATCCTATGTGGTTTTTCTAGATCAGAATTTTATGAGGAATAGAATATGTAGGTAAAAGGCCGATCCTGAACGCATCTTCAATAGGGTATTTCCGGGGGGGTCAGAAAAATTAAGATAAAAAATCATATATATGGTACATATGAAGACAAATAAGAGCTCATGACCGTAGTGTATTGACCTAAGAAATTAAGCTATTCAGTATTATTAAGTATAATGTACTGGATCTCTGTAATGATACGAGGGTAAAGAAGTTACACCCTTATAAAGATATACAGTGTGAAAATTGCTTAAAAGATACCAAAATACCACATAGGAAGTAAGTAATTTGTCAAATCTTCAGAACAGTGTTTCAGGGATAGTGAAGGTTGGTGGAGGTCTGGTGAGGTAGGAACAAAATGACAGCCGATTTTTGGGTGGCAAACAATGGGGGGGAGGGTGAAACTTCAATATGCGACTTATATGAGCCTACCAGGTGGTACGAGAATAGCTTTCAGTGTGAAGGAAAGTTTATCTCATGTGGTTTTCTAAGATCAGAATTTTATGAGGAAAAGAATATGTTAGGTTAACAAGACTAAAATTCTGAACTAACCCCAAAATGGGGGTTATTCGGCGGGGGGGGGCGGCAACCAAAATACTATATCGTACATGAAGAACAAATTAAATATACTGACCGTCTAGTTGACCACAAGATTAGCATATTCGGGTTAGGCCTATTTAAGATAATGTACTGATGTAGTAATGATACAAGGAAAATAAGTTGTAGGGGTCACTAATCAACCCCTCATATGAAGACATACTCTGAAATCTGAAAATAAAAACTACCCCAGGTAGGAAAATTAAGTAATTTGTTCATACTGAACAGTAGTTTCAGATGATGGTATAGTTATCTGTGGAGGTGTGTGAGTGGCAAGAGGGTCAAATACAGTATATTTGGTGGTGGCAACCCGTGGAGGGGGCACTTGGGAATATTAAATTTGTCGTATATGTGCCTACCAGATTGTACGAAACTGCTTTCAGTGTGGGATTTTCATAGATAAAAGTTGTCATTGCTGAAGTTTTAAGACATTATAATTAAATTACCCGAATATTTAAAGATTAATTATTTTCCAAATCATTAAAAATACAAACGCAACAACAAAATGATATGGAGGAGGTAACCGGAAGGCTTCCATTATATTCACTTAAGTAGATCTCCTTTTAAGGTAAATTGGCATGTTCTGAGAGATAATTTGAAGAAAGGAATGCATTTCGACTGGTTACCATATTAATTTGGGACATTTTGCCTTTTTTGGCCATTTTTTTTACCCTAAAATAAAAAATGTAGAAGGCCAACACCCCATACATTGATGTACATCCCATGGTGGTATTAATCCACTAGGTTGAACCTTTGTAACAAACAACGTCCGTCAAAAATCATATTTTGTTCCTTTGGCCGGGGGGGCCGTCTTATGTGGTAACCTATTATTATGAATGCCTATACATTAATACTCCAAGTTTCTAGTTTATAAGTACGACATACCCATTTAAAACAATTGTAACGAACAAATAGAGGAATTTGAGTTGACTCCGTATGGCTATTTGATAGTGATCGCACAGCCCCATTTTCTGAAGTTTATAAAATCTTATCTAAATAGCCTTTACAGGTATTACGTACCCCCATGGCTAGGATACTTAAGTTTTATAAGGTAAAATAAGAGTACATATGTGTGTAAAGTATGCTCTCGCATGAATATAGGTTTTTGGGTGTGTTAACTATTAAAATGCCACAATTTCTGAGATTGTTTTGAAATAACTATCGCTATGAAATGTTCCATTTTAAGTTTTCATCTATGACGACGACCGGCCCCAAAGCTTAGTCTTATTAACTTTTCAAGATTTCACCATCCAAAACATATCATTGGGTGTTTTGTCTCATATTTGCGTCGTTACATATCGAGTACCTAAACCAATAAATTTTTTTGCTAGCATTTACAGAAATTTTATGTCGCTTTGAACCAGTTTACTTCAATTAACCTCTCCAGTTTAAGTCTATTTTACTAACTAGATCGAATGAGAATATAATATAGTGGTATCGTCAGCGAATAAAATAAAATATAAATCAGGACTGGTGAAGTGTTAGGTAATATCAAAAAATCATTAACGTAGAGTATAAATAAAAGCGGTCCCAGAATTGAACCTTGAGGACCCTTACAAATAATGTCTTTTGAGATCGGATTTACTACTTTGAGTTAGTAATAAACATTTGTTCTGTTATTTTAAGTATTCTTAACCAATTCCAATCCAATCCCTCTAATCCGTAATATTCTAATTTGTGAAGTAAGATGTGTACCGATAGTATCAAGGCCTTTGACAAATCCAAAAATATTCCCAATGTTTTGTTTCATTCAAGCTCTGTGTGCTTTACTAACGTTATCTAACGAAATCAACTATTGCCATAAAAGTAGAATGATTTGTTCGAAATCCAAATTGTTTTTTACTGAGGATTTAATGTTTATCAATATATTGCATACACAAAGAGCGATCAAAAACTAGTCGCTCCAAAATTTTGGAGAAACAAGGTAAAACAGATACTGACGATATAAATAATTCTTGTATCTTCTTTTTATAATTGGAATTACTTTGGCCAATTTGAGCTATCAGGCACAATACGGTTGTAATTGTCAAATTAAATATTGCTTTCAATGGCTTTACAATTTCGTGGGATACCCTTTTTACAATACAATTTTATTTCCAATATCATCATGACCAGATTGGCTTTGTTTGGATGAAATTTATTGATAATTTTCATTATAATCTTTCGACAATTATGGCCGCCATATACATGTTATTTTGTAATGGCTCCGCAAAGATAATCGAATATTCTTTTCCATTCCTTAGACGCAAGTTTGGGGCCAATATTAACAAAGTAATTATTAACTCGTTTGCAATTCCTGTTGAAATGTCATTATTTCTATCTACCAGCTTCAGTTCTGAATTGATGTTGACTTTGACTATTACCACGACCACGGCCTAATATATTGTTTATCGTTTTCCCAACGTAATGTCGCAATGTTATTTTTAGCATCGTGAAATATTTCCTAAAATAAAATCCGCGTTTGGATTTTCTAATTAATGTATTAATGTTATTCCTGTAGGTCTTAAATGTTTGCAATCGTTTTTATTGACATGGACATCGACTATATTCCTTGTATCACTTGTTTCTAATTATTCTCCCTTCAAAATCCCTTAGTGATCCATGGTAATTGTGGAATTTTTCGATTTTTAAGATTTGCAATACAAGATTACAATTATCGAGACATCATTCCATCTACCTTAGACAGTCTTTGTTTTCAATTAGTTATATACATTACTAGTAAAATCTCTATTTGTACTAATATGCCCTTTGTATTGGTTGATTACTTTTGAGCATGCGCTAGACATCACATTGTCGTAGATGAATCACGCACTGATATCATTTAAAAGAAATTGCAGAATTTTTTTCGTTTTCTCGTCATTGTGAATATAATTTCCATAATTGTAGCGCTATTTTCCGGTAATTCCTAGTCGTTTAAATAGAGAAGGCATGAATGATGAGAAAGATCATATTCAAGTAGTCATGAGTAGGCTTATGGTCATGCGTCTTAAGAGGTCCCTATGTTGAAATCACCCACTTATGTAACATCTTTCTTTCTTTCAACTATTTTATGAATATTGTGTCATATCACTAATAATTTCTAGCAGCTGTAATGTGCTCTAGAAATGACACCTATAATAAATTCTTTTATCCTTATTCCTCATTCGATAAAGGCACTATTCAAGTTCTCGTTAGACTTTACAGAGATCAGGCCTTACTTTTAAATTTAAACATTTTTGAGATATATTAATAGACAACCTCCACCTTTTTCCCTAGATAAACGATTTACATATTCAATATTATATCCAGGCAGTTTGTACATATCATGAGGTTTCTCTCGTAGTGCTTTCGAAAAGATAAACCAATAAGAGTGAAGATTATGATCAGTACTTTAAGGATTCGTGCAACTTTTCAAATCTTTTTCAACTGGAATGTTCACACATTTAAAATAGAAAAATTGGACTTATCAAAACTGCTTCTTTGAATTGATTGGCGTATAATGGACCATTTGTTATTACAAATGTTTCAATAGCTTCTTGTGTCCCCCACTTTGTTATCTGTATGGATTAATGCCATGTTTTCCTATTTATCCAAATTTAATCTGTAACTCTTTATTGGCTCATACGGAATCGTTAAGATTGAAACATTTTGACCTTCTGAACATGTCCAAATCATTTGGATTCAAAGGTGCTAGTTTCTTTTGCTTTTAATTTGGTACATTTTTTGTTGAACATATCTTTCACATATGGTTCCTGTTATATTTCTATGACTAGATTTAACTAATTTGTAGCAGGCAACACATAAATAGCTAGACACAGATTATATTACGAACCAAGTTGTAACATACAACAAAATTTTAAAAAACCATCATTATTTACAATGCAAATAAGTCTAAATCCAAGTTGAAGTATACTTAAAGAAAAAGCGTTGTGACTTAGGGTGTACTAGCGAGAGAGCCGGACGGAAATGTGATGATATATATAATGGCTACCAACCAATCAGATATTACAGGTAATCAGTGGTAAAAGAATTTAACATTCAATCAAAGTTATAAGGTTTTTAGCAAAAAAAACACACGCAACATGGTAGTTATAGATTGGTTTTGCTCCAGACATTTATATCCCCGCTTTCAACTATTATAACAAATTTCGATATTTGGAACTTTTTAAAGTATTAAAAATGCACAAGAACAAAAATGAGTATAACGATCAGTCTCACTTTTTTTCTCAAACCATCATTTAATTTATGTAATTTTTCAAGAAATTTACTGCCCTCACTGTTTAAATCAATTTCACTTCACTTACTTTTCCATTCTGCAGCAAATTCAGGATGCTTGACGCGATGAACACTAACGTCCTTTCATTTCATGCCAGATTCCTTTTGAGATCTTCTGTGTTGCCTAACTATTACCTTCTTAGAATCCTTGTCCATCCTGTTGTTTAGTACATGTTACGTCCGTCCCCATGTCCATGGAAATTTAGTACCCAGCAGGGGGCTTGCTTGGGCCATACTTTTAGCGTTATTAATCAAGTCAATATCTGGTGAAGGGGGTAAGCAACTCCTGTATACCCATATGCTCTCCGTATTAAGTTTTTCCTTTGATTTCAAGAATTTCTGCGTACATTGTAGCGCGTGAATTTCACCACTATTTTGCCTTGGCCGACCATGGGTTGCTTTCCCAATACGGTGTGTCCTATCCAGGTCCGAGTTTTGTAGGGGCACATCCAATTTCTCTGCAGCTAAGTTGATTTTCATCTGTATCTTCATAGTTATTTTCCGGAACTCCGGTTACCAGAACACCGTTTCCTTCGA
This sequence comes from Ophioderma brevispina, assembly GCA_023653785.1. NCBI lineage: Eukaryota > Metazoa > Echinodermata > Ophiuroidea > Amphilepidida > Ophiodermatidae > Ophioderma > Ophioderma brevispina. Next base: position 39,991 of record JAMKCH010025200.1, read on the forward strand.
GAATATTGCTGCAGATCCTCAATGACCATGACTTTTTTTTTTCCATAAGTTGAAGGTGAGGAAGTCAATGTGTTTCTCGAGTTCACCCTTGTGTCCCTCCTGTATGTTTTGTCGGTTTTGCAATGTCAAGTCATGCATGTCTCCCTCAACTTTCTCCAATCTCCTGACGAAAACTTCATTTTTTTCATGTCAATCGCTTCCTCATGAGTGTGTCCTTTCAAAAAGTCTCGAAAAGCACATTCTGCATTAAAAGCCTTCGCAATATCGCCGGCCATGGTGCAATAAGCGGGTCAAGACAGTCGAAATCAGTCCAATAGCATACAGTGTAGGCTAGTGTAGCATGTAGTTTTGCTCAGCAGTATATTAGGGTTGCTCAGGCAGTAGTATTGACCGGATAATCGCTTCGATTGAATCATAAAACTTTACATGAGTTTTTCAATACGTGACAGGAGTCGTGTGAAAACCCGTCCCATCTCCTTGAAAACACACAGCACCTGATTAAATGTTCAATTCCCCTGTGGTCACTAGACGGTCAGTATCTTTTATTTCTTTGTCCTTCATATGTACCATATATAATTTTCCCCCCTCCCCACGGAAATAACCCCCATTTTGGGTGCGTTCAGGAAGGGGCTTTTTTTACCTAACATATTTCTTATTCCTCATAAAATTCTGATCTAGAAAAACCATGTGTTACCTTTCCTTCCACACTGACAGCTATTTTCAATACCTCTTTATATGTAGGATAGGCACATATAAGTTCGCACTTGAAATGCAACCCCCCCCCCCCCCCATGGTTTGCCAACCCCCCAACATACGCATTTATACCACCTCACCAACATTCTACTACTATCCCTATTCCTGAAACTACTGTTCTGATTGAACAAATTATTTACTTCCTAATTGTGGTATTTTTGATTTTTTAAGCAATTTTCAAGTTTTCTTAATAAGGGGGTCATTTATGACCCCCCTACAACTTATTTACCCTGTTAACATTACCTACCTCAAGTACATTAATACCTTAAATACCTGAGTAGCTTGATTCTTAGGTCATTTACAAACGGTCAGATACTTCTTTTGTCTTCATATGTACCATAATATATGATTTGTCTTAATTTTTTGACCCCCCCGGAAATACCCGCCCCCTATATTGAGGATGCGTTCAGGATTCGGCCTTTTTACCTAACATATTCTTATATTCCTCATAAAATTCTGATCTAGAAAAACCACTGAGATAAACTTTCCCTTCCAGGGATCCTAGCTCATTGTTAGAGCCCGGACTAGTAGTACTTTGTATGTAAAATAAGTGGTGTTTTTTTGTACTCCCTAGGTGTTTGTCTATTTTCATTTGAGAGCAAATGAAGGAATTTATATAAGATTTGTTCAAATGACCTTCTGTCGTTTTACAACCTTCAACTCCAATGAGAAAATTTACATGTTCAGGAGGCAATTGTCCTCCGTGAAACCAAAAATTTATTTTCAAGGTACATGGTCTGGATTGGATATTATGCAATAATCAGGACCAGCACGGAGGGAGCAGGTGTGGATTTTCCCAAAAACACTTCCAAGTTTCCCCCTTTTTTCCCTCCAAAAAATGTTAATTTTCCCTCAGAATGAACATAACTAGTATGTTAGTATCCCCAACGTCCCTAGAGAAAGATCTGACGATCACCGCCAAAAAGTGAGATAGAGTTATTTTTCTAGGAGCAATTTCCCCCAACTCAAGGCAGGTGGTCCGCTCCGTGATTTTTTTCAAAAGTGCATTTAAATGCATTAAGAGACGTTAGGGATATATTCCTAGTCCTTAGAGGAAAATCTGACGATCATCGCAAAAAAGGGAGCTAGCGTTATCTTTTTTATTAGATCTAAGCCAATTACCCTGAAACAAGGCAGGGGTCCGCTCCGTGATTTTTTTCAAAAATTAATAAATTTTCGTTTAGGAAATTACTACCATATTCGTAGTTATTCTGGTGATGAAAACTGATTTTATTTACAATTTTTCCCATTTCGGCCAGTTTGGTGGTTTTTGGCCGCCATCTTGGATTTGAATTAAGATAACATTGCCAATTTTAAAAAACAAACAAAACCCCCCCCCCCCCCCCCCCCCCCCCCCCACCCCCCCCCCCCCCCCCACACAAAAAAAAAAAAAAAAAGAATAGCATGGTTTGTGATTGTCCTAACACAATATTTTGGGGTGTCTTTCTATATGTATGATTATTTTGAGACAATGAACTTTCCATCAAACTTTCAATTTGGCGGCCATATTGGACGCCATCGAATTTGGTGTATGGTAGTAAACTGAAATTGGTGGGGGGGGGGGGGGACACCAATGTAACAGCTTAAGAACATATATTTTGTTATTTAATTTAATGCCTTTTATCAAAATTTAGGCCGATATATGACTTTCTTAAATTTTGACATTTTGGGCGGCCATATTGGCGGCCGTCTTGGGATATCTCAAGAGCATTCACTTTTCACTGTTAACATCTGAAATGTATTAAAGGACCCTAAAGGCATCCAAAAAGTTGGTTTGATTAACTACCGGGGTGAGGGGGAGGGGGCACGGAAAACCCCCTACATGCACAACTAAATCGCGCATGTGAGTATAGAGATTGAACTCTTTGAAATTCAGCGGTTCTGTTTAATATTTTGCTTTATTTTCAAACCGTATATGCACTTATTACTCCAAATTACATTTGATCATAATGATGTCGTTACAAAGTTTATGTTAACATCTATGAAGCAAGGAGAGACTAAATTAACTATTTACACTCGAAAACATTTCTATTCTCAGGATTGTTTGCGAACTTTGCCAAATCATGTCTGGTTTAACTAAGCGTATTCTGATCGACAGCAAAGGCAGATATCGTGGGCCTTACGTTAGATCAAATGAGCGTGTCGATGTACCAAAGGAATGGCAGCACCAGATCGAACCCAAATAATACTTGCTTTACAAGATACTCAAAAAATGGATCCGCGTGATGGTTCACAGCAAACTTCGTTGCGACTTAAATGTAGCACAAAGTGGCTGTTTACATTTTGAATTGAATGCAAAACATTGATGTGGGTAAGTTTGATATATGAAAGATTGATTTTATAAATGCAAGAAATAAACATGGAGAAAATAAAAATATAAAAGAAAAATAGACAGAAGAAAAAAGGGTAAGATAAATTAGTTCCAAGAAAAGAGATGGAAAGAATAAAGGAAGGTAAGAAACTAGAAAGAGAAAGAAAAATGAAGTAGTTAAAGTAGTTAATTATTTTTATCCTTCTGTTTGATGTCTAATGTGTGGATGTGATAGTCTGGATGTATGAAATTGTTATTAACCCTCCTCTTACCAAGCCTTTTTATAGCACGGTTTCCAAGGGGGACCCGATGCTTTTGATTTTATTACATTGATAACTCTAGTCCAAAATAAATGGTGCGCCCGTAGCGGAGTGCCCAGCTCGCTGTCGTCTGCGTTGGGCAGACTCCATATCTGTGCTGTGAGGTCGCTACCCTCCCGCACAGCGAGTCTATTACCTTCCAAACATTGAATTATGCCAGTACCCATTTATACTCCTGGATGGAGAGTGGCAAGCGAGTGTGCCATTATGGTCCTCTTCTTCCATGATACCAAAAAAGTACCAACATACCTCGTATGGTGTCACAATGACGTCATGAAATACTGCGAGTCGCAACATTGTCAAATAAGCATCATCGAAACCGATATAGTCGGTTAATCGATGATGCTTATTTGACAATTAACCGACTATATCGGTTTTTGTCGGTGTGGACTGAACACCGAACGCCGGTTGAAAATTTCACAAAAACCGATATATACATACCGAGGGTAAAATTCCGGTATTAGGCAATAAATCTCAAGCTCACATACAAGCACCAAAGGCAGCTTCCTGTTACTATAACCCGATCGATCGTGACTCCAAATCTTGTACTAACTTACAATAAATATGCTATCGATTTGATTTCCCTTTGGAATCACCGTGATGCTTCATTGACTAATGTCTGATGTTTTTACTTACATAGCCTACCACCGCAAGTACCTTTCCCGGAAGTAAACACGGACACGGTAGCCTACGTTAAGGATATCGTTCCTGTGCGAAGTTCACACGGAACTTATATTAAACCAAACATAGTATGGCAGAAACTAAGCACACCAGAGTGAGCCATTCTATGTGCTCTAGATTGCCATGGTTTTATTTTAGAAATTGTAACAACTTGTAGCCAAAAATATAGTTTTCATGCCACATTAAAACTATTATTGCAGACTTGAAAACGGTAGTTTTTGCTGTAATGTGGTCTTACCAAAGTATACCAAAGTTTTACGTCAGCTAGATGTTTGTCAAATTATAAAAAAAAAAATCCATCCCCCAAATTACCAGTTAAATGAAGACGCCACTTGTTATTTATCATAGAAATTCTGTGATTGGCTTAAAATGCAATAAACCGCCATTTTCCCCGTCTGTAAACCAATCAGAGAAAGAAAGGCTCACCCCACCATTTTTATAAATTATTCATATCATATACATTGGATTTGTTTTTATGAATGACGTTCTGATAGTAATATGAATATTCAATAAGTATAATTAAATATCAAGTTCGAAAAGGTCTAATTGGTGGAATTGACTCATGTGCCTGGACCTCAACCTTAGTAAATATTAATACAGAAAACTTACTGTATTTATTTTTTTTCTAGAAAAAAATTGTAGAATTTTAAGACCTAAGAAGAAAAAACTCAAGAAGATCAATCGGAAGGGGATTATATTCTGTATATCACACGCATGTTGTTTTGATGACGAATTTGGATCTTAAAGAGGGAATGGAGGTAGTAAACATTGAATTCATGAAAATTAGACGGAATAAGATCAGAATGAATGATACCACGGTGCGTGTACTGTGAGTTTGATGCTGCTAATGGCCCTGGCAAACCGAGTCCATGTGAGTTTTAACCAATTTGATGAGCGGGTTTGCATCGAAATAGCATTTTAATGTCTCTCTCCATCTTTTCAATCCATTTAATCCAGTTAACAAACATCTGCGTACCATGTATCAAATTAAAGATCGATATTTTCAATTATGTCACTGATTTTCTATCATCGTTGAACGTAGCCCACGACATGGTATGGATTTGGTTTATACATTGCACCTGGGCGTGAATGCTATAAATATTCAGTGAAGCGTCATCTCATCGTGACTATGATCAGCCCTAAAATTGTGTCATTAACAGAGCTCATTTTATTCTATTGAGAAAAGTTTAAGCTTGCCCCCAATTTCTTAACATCTAAAGCTCCCTGTCATTGTCCATAGATAGGGTAGCATGGGTTCATCTGTAATACGTTACTAAGCAACCGCAGTATCAATGAGGCAATATACCTCAAGGCTTTTGTACCACACGACAAATAACTGAGCGGGATGGGGCCGGGTGAGGTGCGGTCTTGCGAACCAAAATTACGATTTCACAAGAAACGATCGTTTGGAACAGCATAATTTTAAAACTGACTGCGAAAGTATTACTTATTGTCGTGATATGAATGATAAAGCCATGCCTCACGATTTTTGGACGTGAGTGCCCATCAATTGGAATCTACAAACTTACGAAAGTGGGGACTACGTAACGGTGAAATTGTGGAAAATATAGGGCCGCTTCGTTAAGCTTGGTTAAGCCGTGGGCGCAAATGAATTTCTTGAATGATTCTTCTCTTATCTATTTGACGAAAAATCACGCAGTCCACGCTGGTACCAACCTTGAACTTTCGAGAATTATATGGAGGAATATTGTATAAAGATCATTATTTCTGTAAACAATAAAGGAAAGTCGGTAATTTAGCGCTCGCATTTATCATACTAATGACGGTCGTATATACGTCTATGGCACGCCATAAAGCCATAACGTATTGCCGCAACGCGTCGTGAGAAAAGTAGGCAACGCGTTGCGACATTTCGGCAAAACGTTGCGACATTTCAGCAACCGGTTGCGGTGTCGGCCAATCAAAATCATGAATTTCTGTGACGTATTTAAAAATAGACCCAACAACGCGTTGCAAAGTATCTAGCAACGCGTTGTGAAACTCACAACGCGTTGCAAGCCTTCACAACGAGTGCGAGATTCACAACGCGTTGTGAGCTTTACAACGCGTTGCGAGGTCCACAACGCTAAGGGGCATTACGTATTGCCGCAACGCGTTGTGAGAAAGTAGCAACGCGTTGCGACATTTCGGCCAATTAAAATGACAAATTAAAAAAAATCATGAATTTCTGTGATGTATTCCAAAAAATAGATCAACAATCGCCGTTGTCAGCATTACGTTATGACCCTATGGCTTTCACAATCGCGTTGCAAAGCATCACAACGCGTTCGAGCTCACAACGCGTTGCAAACTTCACAACGAGTTGTGAAGGCAATAAGGGTCATAACGTGTTTCCGCAACGCTTTGTGAGGTTTGCCAAACGTGCTGAGTCGCAAACCGCGTTGCTGAGATTTATATTTTTGAAATACGTCACAAGAATTCATGATTTTGATTGGCCGACACCGCAACGCGTTGCTGAAATGTCGCCACGCGTTGCTGAATGTAGCAACGCGTTTGCCGAAATGTCGCCACGCGTGTGACTTTCTCACAACGCGTTGCGGCAATACCGTGTGTCCCTTATGGCTTGGGAACCTTAGCAACCGTTGCGAAGCTGGCAACGCGTTGTGAAGCTCGCAACGCGTCGTGAAGGTTTGCAACGCGTCGTGAAAGTATTCGCAACGCGTTTTGGGGTCTATTTTTGAAATACGTCACAGAAAATTCATGATTTTGATTGGCCGACACCGCAACGCGTTGCGGAATGTCGCAACCGTGCCGACTGTCGCCAACGCGTTGCCTACTTTCGCGCAACGCGTTGCAGCACTACGTTATGGCATTTATGGCTTGCCATATACGTCTGCGGGTATTGGGTTGATACGGTCGATTTTGAGGATCTATTGAGCGCTGGACTTGAGGATTTAGTCACTTGTCAATAAAGCTATAGAAAATCGATTATCGGTTGTTATCGTATGATAATGACGTTTATCGGTTTTTGCAAAATCGATGATGCTTTAATTGTCAAATTCCACAGACACAATGTATAACAGGCGAAAAATTAAATTTGCACCACTAAAGGTAGGAATAGCTGATTTCCATGCGGTTGCGGTTTTTAAATGATGGCAAATTACTATAAATTGCCAATTCTCCTTTATTAAGGGTTTCACCGAGGTTATGTGTTATTTCCCACAAATACCTAATGTAAATACGATTTACAATCATTCTATTTTTCACATAAATGACATCATCGGCCTTGCATTATCTACATAATTAATGCCATATGGGAAATACAGATTTTCCAATCTGTTTTGCAACATTACAGTAGAAGGAAAAACCCCAGGCTAATTATAGTACTTAGCTCAGTATCGACTTGTCAACAACATCTGGCATGATCTCAATATAGCACTAGGTGAATTCAATTGCTATGATAAAAAAGTACTTTCCAGTGAGAAAACTTTTTCTCAGTAAAAAAATTTTAAATGTCAAATGGAAGATACTATAAGGAATACAGATATTGTGCATGTTACTAAATAGTAGTACCTAACTGCATATTGAAAAAGGATATACGTGTTGGGACCAGCCTTAAGTTGCTGTAGCGGTCATTTGTGGGGTAGGAGCAAAAAATCGGAGGTATGTTAACCCCCCCCTGATAGAAATATGATTGAAAGAATCTATTTCCTCGATACTTTCTGCATTGAAGATTACAGAACTGCCGTAAAATCTGTCTGCAAAATTTGAAAAAAATTAACGAATGGGAATTCTTCGGTAAAACTATAGATGCCTTTGTTTAAATCTATAATATTATTCAGCCATAAATGACCCGGTTATGTTGGCATGTTCTACCCCTAACAAATTCAGTGTTGAGAGTAATGTCCCCTGGAATTTATTAATTTTTTACGAATGCGATGAGTGTTATCATTGTGAATTTACTTATGTCAATTTCAAGAGTAATAATATGATAATAAATATCAAAATTAAAATTATAACAAAGAAAAAAACAAACAAAAAAGAAAAAATGCGAGGGGAAAAGCACAAAATTAACACAGAGAGCGAATATGTTACCCTGCACTTTCATTGGGACATAGTTACTAGGTGAAAATTTAGTTTGTTCGTACAAATGATAGAAGTTTAACAGATGTATAATAGCCTTTACCATAATAGCGATTCATATTTATGGGTTATCATGCCAAGGGGTTATACTCATAAAAAACCCCGTTAACATGTTTTATGAACAATTAAAAAATGAGGAAGCCGTCTCCTGATATTTTTCTCATGATGAGTAAAATTGTCTGTGTTAACCCACTGATGATGAGGATACATATTTGAAACGTTAATACCTGTACATTTGGCAAATTTCACCGACAGAACGACAAGAACCTGGCAGGCAGGGGAGGGCGGCCAAGCCTGAATCCCAATTTCAGACGTCGCCTTTGGTTTAAAACGTATAAGCGAAGTCTTGACGAAAGATTCTGATTTTTATATGTTTGTCAAGGAATATTTTTTATCCAAAACCGTTGGGGGTGAAGAATCAACTCCACTGGACGGGTTATTTCTGTTTTTTTGCATTATAAAGAACGAGGACGAGGTCATATGTAGGTCAGGGGAACACCAATGACTGACCCACATCAAAGCAATACGGGTTTGTACTCAGTATTGCTCTAATTTTTGGTTTGATGCCTTGATGGTCTTTTGGATGAATGTGACTGTAATCCCAATGAGGTTGGCCGCCATCACCTGCAGATAAGCAGATAGAAGCGCCCTCAATAGTGTAATGGCCGCGCCCCCCTGATGGTGTCATTTTGCGATATTACGTGTAATAAGTCTCGGTTTTCATGAGGTTCATGCTTTTCTCCAAAAATTGCATACACAAGCTAAAACATGAAAAATCCATATTGGAAGGGGGTTTGAGTTCTAAGTAGCAAACCACAAATATGAATAGATTCATACTCCTTCAAAATCTCACTTGAGATTAGATTCATGATATTAACGCATCACAGGTTTTATGATGACGAGTTATATAACAGAAGTGGTCATTTGGCTATGGTTCGGAGCTCAGGGAAAATCTGTGGACTATTAACATTATACTAATTCTGGTGCAAAGTTATGTTCATGAATAAAAATAACAAGTGAGAAGCTGGCTATCATAGGGTACTAGTAGTTCTGGTGCATAAGCACAAAGCTATATGCTTTTGGAATATATTGGGAAGGTCAACATAAATGATGATAACAAAGTCTTGGTTAAGGTATGCCCATATCATCAAGTAGTCCCAGAAGTATTATTGTAGATTCCTCAGCGGATTTGTTGGAAATTTCTTTAACTTTGTTCCCTACTTTGCTTTACAATGGTGACACATGCGCTTGATGTAATTACAAAACCAATAAAAAGGTCCAGAAACGTGTAATTAGTGGCGGTTATCAATGATGATGTTTGCCGTAAACATGATGTTTTCTTTTAATGGCCATAGTAATCTATGATACAATGTTCATGCTTTCTTTCTATTTATGCACCCTCGATGGAGAAATTGTTAAAATGCCACCCCCTCGCAACGGGAAGGCCACTTACAGGGTAGATAGATACAGGTTGAGCAAAAATAATTGACCTGATTGTGTCCGCATTTGAATTTTTTAAAAATATATAAATAACTATGTTGGTATATGCGGAAAGCTTATTTCATTGTCTTATTTGCTGCAAAGATCATTCCGATCGTTAAGTATAGACTGAGCTACAGTTTTCAATCAGAATCTGCAGTCAATAAATCGCCTGATTTTCGTTTGGACACGGATTTCCTTCGCTGAACGCCGTTAATTCAATGTGAATCCGTGGGAAAGAGCAAAAAACCGACTATGATTCAAACGACTGTAGCTCGGTCTATTACAAAATCGATGTGAATGATCTTTCAGTAAATTAAGATAATGAACCAGCTGTTTCAGATGATACCAAATATGTTAGATATATATTACTAAAAATTCCAAATGGGCGGACACCAATCAGGGTCAAGGTTTTTACTCACCTGTGATTATCAATACACATCAGCGTAATTGGGCTGTCTACGCGGAGTCACCGTTCGGCACTTTTGAGGTGATGGGAAAAGTTTAGAGCGGCCATTTTGTGGTGATGATTCCCATAGGCCGCCGGTAAAAATGGCCTAAAATGCGCCAAATTTTTACCTGAAGTAATAGCCATAGACGGGAATTGTTACCGTAGTTTCAGAAATAACATGACATTTTACATGCTATTCGTTTCACTGAATGCTAGAAACAATCCAAAGAAATGGTCATTAAAGGGTGCCAAACGCAAACGGCTTCTTAGAAACACACGTTATCACCTCATATGAAAAAACAAAAAAAAAAAACCCCCCCCCAGGGCTGCGAGAACTAAATTGGATTTATTAGAAGTACGCGCAAGTGTTGGGTGTCGCGGAGTGATACTATTTGAGAACGAGGGCCGATGATTAAAGCTAAGCACCGGCAAGTGACCGGATGAGTAGACAGCCCTCTCTTTCTTCCTGAATCCCCATTTCCCTGCCCACCCCCCCTCGACTCATCGTATCGCCTCCTCGCCGTACCCCCTTGATTCACTCCTTCCTTAACCCTTCCCCCTCTCAGGTCTCATTTTACTCCCTATAGTTTCTTTCCCGTTCTTGGGGGAAGGGGTGTTGTTTATAAAACGATTTCCCATTGAAGCCGGAAATTATCTTCCTCTAAACGTGCCATTTTCTTCAAAATATGAAAAATTTCGTGTTTTTCAGGTTCTGATCAGAAAAACTTCACATTAGAGGTTATGATTTGTGGAAGGAAATGGGTACCAGATAAGCAATTGTCAAAACTGAGGCGCTTCTCTCTGCTTATATATCCTGCCAGGTCCTTTAACAGTTTAAAATGAAGTTAATACGTTTTTGCACAAACCTCCATCGGAACAATCCAATTGATGCCAAGTCGTATATACGATCTGAACGTTACGTTACAAAGATTTTGAGTTCGAATGCAGGGGGAAACTCAAAGGTCACAGTTTTTGGGATTGTTTTGGTTTTTGTTTTGGTAATGTTATAGTAAAAAGGCACATCTTATACTTAATTTGAAGAAAACGAGATAACAAAGGGCCCTTAATTGTAGAACATTTGGTCCAAACTTTTAAGCTCTGATATTATTCAGATATAAGAAAAAATCATTGCAAAGACAATGTGAGATTCACATTTAGCGCATTCAAAGTTTCCATCTTAAAAGAATAATATGTTAGAAAACTTATTTTTAATTGATTTTAAAATGTTTTACAAGATAG
>JAMKCH010025201.1:0-19348 GCA_023653785.1 Ophioderma brevispina
ATTAATACATGGCAGTTGTAGTAGCAGTAGTCATAGGAGTATAGTCGAGGTAGTACCACCATCACCACCACCGTCGATAGCCCCACCGCCACCCCCAACACACCAACCACCACCACCAGCTTCACACCAACACCGCGACCAGCACCACCAACCACCAGCACCACCACCAGCAACATCACCACACACCACCAACCACTACACCAACCAACCCCCAACCACCACTACCACTGGGTATAACCTTAATAGAGCACCCCCAGAGAAGGTTTTATTGTAAACTCTTGGTCAAGTCTTTCCTTAAAGGCGCACTGTCACATTTTCAAAAATATGAAGTCTCAATTTGCCTCTCAAATGATATTCTAGGCCTCTGGAAGAAACAGATATGTATTTTACACCTAAACGTAAATACCCCAAAACAGATAGGGACATTGATATGAGGATAAAGACATCCAGGTAGGTAATTTGTAGGCCAACGTTTAAGTTTCCATAACTTTACTCACCAAATATGTATATTACAGAATATTTTGGACTCGGACTCACTGAGATATAAAAACCACACAGGTTATAGACCGGTCAACCGTGTGCATCGCGTGGGAAACCATGCAATACGGCGTGCGTGTGCTTGTGTTTAAACGCCCATTTTCGTCGTCTGCTTACTTTCGCGTCGCGGCGACGCTAAATTACAAAATCGTGCCGTTTTCCCCATGAGAAAGCTGATTTGGTCTTAATCATTGCGGGTGAGGGCTTTTGTATTAAAAGCTTTACAACCATCAAAAATATCGATTTTGAAAAATCTGAGGGCGCACTATTTTTCCAAATGTGCAGTGTCTTCTTTAAAAGCGATTTTGAAATGAAATATATTCATTAATTCTAACCTAACAACAAAAATAACTGAGCAAATTTTAGAATTCATAGTGTCTGAATACTGTCAAGTAATAGGTAAATTAGAATATACATTACTTACCGAATGCTTCATCTTTATTTTGGGGAAAGCAGAGAATCGCCTGTGGTCTCCACTGTCAGTAACTACTCGCCAGTGAAGCTAATCTCTTCAATGTCCTATACATGTAACACCACACGGCTGTTTTTCTATAACATTTCTCAAGTAATTCCCATATCATGTCAAGAGCCAGTGCATGCCTTTTTTTCTAAGGTCTTGCATCATTTCTATCACTCATTGATGGGGTAGGGGTTTCTATATGGCAAAAAGTACATAATTGCTGATTCATTGCAACAATCCCCCATGCGATGTCCTATGTCACAGGAAACCCGAGAGGACTGCTATCATCGCCCAACCATACTAGGAATGGTCTTAGCCACCGAGATTAGCATGGAAGTGATATTTAATTTTGTGAAAACAGGCACCGTTGTAGAAGCACACTCAATGTCTGCTAACACAACATCTAAGTCCTCACCATTGATCTGAGCTCCATCATAGTCACCTCAGTCTACAACAGCCATCCCATAGACAAGCACCCTCAATCCATCTTTGGCTTCCGCCAAACCTCATTTCTCTTCATTATTCGATTTCAACACCATAGTACCTATGGTCTATACCTGAAGATTGGTGTTAGACATTCAACATTTAGGTCTCCTTCACGACCTAAGTTGCCGCCATCATTTTAATAGTGCCCGTTGGAAGAGCGGTTACAACCTGGACTAGCTACTTTTAGCAAAAAACATCTCTAACCTGTATAGCAACTACTCAACATTGACCAATCGGTATCCAATTCAACCTGGCACACAAAAGACCAAACACAGTACCTTTCAGACGTCGCTTTAACGATAGGAAAGCAGAATGGCAATGATTCACTGATGACCTGGATCAGAACGTGAAAAGGATTGCCCAAAGCCCATAACTATACATTTGCCCAATTAGTGAACAGACCTGCCTGGAGAATCATACCATAGGCTGTCAGAAGAATAAATAGTGTGCTAAAGAATATCAAGAGTATACCACCGTGTTTGAAGCTGATCCTTTCCCTAAATTACTGCTAAAGGTGAGGACGAGTAGGAGAGGATCTCACAGAAAAAGATCAAAAACCTGGTTACGGTTAATTGATTCCACCGTATGACTCAATAACAGCAAGAAAGCATGAGGATCCAACAAAACCGACAGCAGCCAATGTTACAACACCAACACACAAATTCCCAGTCACGTGACTGCTTTTCAATTCCCGTGCACAAAGAGCCCAGAAGATTAAACAGACCGTAAGAAGGTATAGTGGCGACCCTGGTTTCACTGGCCCCCTTGGACGAACTGGAAACCGGTATTGCTCAACTTCACCCAGGAGAAAAGACGGAGTAGGCCTCGACAAAATCTCAACTGAGCTGAGCAACTGAAAAAACTCCGGCCCAGTAGCCAAAGGAGTGGCTTCGTGTATGCAGGATTTATTTGGGGTGGTGCGAAACATCAAAAAAGTTGGACTCTTTTTGCAAAAGTGGATCTAATCCCCCTAAAATGGTCTTTTAGGGGACTTTTGAACATCTGATCACCCAAAATGTGGACTTCTTGTCCATAATTTTCTTTAAATTGTGGGGACCTTGTATGCAAAAAATCAGCAAAAAGTGGACCTTTTCCCCTTTTTGTGGAATTGCGTAAGGGCCTGGCTTCGTGAGCTCTTTGAGATCGCCCATTGCGCCTTATTCCACAGGTCCAAAATTCTGGAGGAAAGCACAGGTTACAGCATTCCTATGAGCCTGGGAAAAGATCACATCTGATGCCAAGAGCTATAGATTACACTCTTCAGCCCCGTACCTACAAGCTCTGTGAACGTCTCTTGCTCAATCCGTATCGCACCTGTGATAGACGAAAACATCTCATACCAGAACAAGAGGTGTCCGGCGAGGCAAATCAACAACAAGATTAAGGATGACCTATCTCAACAAATCGAGAATGGTTTCGAGAAGGGTTTGGTAACCGGAGTAGAGTAGTGTTCGGCGATCATCAGCAAGGTTAGGCTTCTCAATCAAGACGGGCTTCTCAGAAGATGTTTGGAACTCACCAAGGACGTCCCGCTTGATTGAGGCTCATCAACACAGGATGTTTTTGTTAGCTAGGATGGAACGAGAAAGAGCCGTGGGTATTGCTCGCACCTCTCCTGATCAACATATGTACAAACGACCAACCTAAGAGTGCAGAACCCGTCTGTTTTATGCCGACGATCTTGGAAGGTCGTGGTAGTGGTCATGGTGGTAAGGTGTTTGTAGGGGCAGTGGACGTAGTCGTAGTGTAGGTGTGTTAGGGTAGTAGGAGTAGTGTACACAGCCAAATTCTCATAGGAGTACATCAAAATCGAAGTACCCTGTTGAGTATCCATGGAGTACCCACCCGAATGGGTACCACATCGCCGGCTGCAAAAAAGTGGGAGTATCGTCCACCCAGGTACCACACGCAGTACCGTACAAGTTAGGTCAACCCATTGGAGTACCCTGTAGGTACTCCCATGCAAATGAACTTTGAGCTCTATGTGATATTTTAGTAATCTGATCATTGTGTAACATTTTGGTACCCTTGATATTTTATTCACAAAAATGTTATTTCAGGGCGATCCATTAAAAATGAACCCATTTTGGGCGCCAATTTGACATATTCCAGCAGGTAATTTTTCGGTTTTGGTAACGTTAGGTCGTTCTAATATAACCCGTGAAAAAAATATTTTTTAAAAACGATGCAAGAATATGTCTACTGGGTTTATTGTAACAAAATGGCGGAAATTGACTTGGTAAACAAAGAATAGTTTTAAAAAGAGATCTCGAAAAGAATTGCTAAGTCGAAACACGAAAAATCATCAAAATTGTATTTTGGTTATTTTTGTTACTGACATGGAGAAAATTTTGATAAAAATTTTATATGCAAAAAACCTGCAGGGGTTGCTTGAAAACCGGTATAAAGACAAGGCGCTACTTTTTTTTGATTCGGTTAATTTCTTATACGGTAAGCGTAATTTATAAGCGTAATATTGTGCAGTTTGCCTCAAACACAAACATTATTGACTTTGATTATTTTGTACTGGTTAAATCGCAATCAGCTATTCAGGGTAGATTTTGAGACTCAATCGATGAATGTCTATGCAAGAGACGGTATGACAATTCTCAAAGCTTCATTTTTTTCACTTTGGTGTTTTTTAAAAGTAATGATATGGAGTTGTGCTAGACTCTTGATTTACAAGCTTAAAAATGCATTCCCATTGTTTTTTATTCTCTCGCATTATCGCTGCCTTTATCCCTTTAACTTTCCAGTGACCTTATTGAGCAATGCACGCTAGTATATGTGAATTTAAAAAGCCCGCGGTAATCATAATGGGATGACATCGCCCTAATTTGCATGAGAATTTCCAGAGAAGAATGGACGGGTAAAGGGAGAGGGAAGCTTAAGAAGATTGCACATCCATGGTGGGATTCGAACGGGTTCTCCGGCGACCATTCCCATGAGATGGATGGCAAGCCGAGAGTCGCTACCCCGACCAGCGATTTCGTGCCCCATATGAGTGTTCGGTGACGATCGTCATCGCATCTTTTTGGACTGAGTGCATTTTTCTAGCCTCAGCGCATTGAGTTTTATCGAGTTTTGGGCGTGTTAGGATTAGAAGTGTCCTAGATGTTATGCAACCGTTTTCTGCCTTTGAAGTGCCCTTTTATTCAAATAATTATTAATGACGTTTATCCTCGGTGCAGTACACTATCATGAAGGCCCTATAGCAATTGTCAATATGACCATCTACCGTGGACAAAATTAAATTTCCCCTATTTAGTAAAATAAGCGCAGCGACTTATTTCTGCATAGTTTTAAAGATTTTTTCACCAGCTATATTAGACTACCAAATTTTAGTAATTACCAGGAAACGAAAAATTACCTTCTAGAAGTATGTCAAAATGGCAGCAAATGGGTTCACGTTTTACTGGGGTCATCGTATAGGGTTTTTGGTGATGCTCAAACTTAAAATGTTAGCTAAGCTTTAAAATGATCACAAAAGGGTAAACAACATAAATGGTTGGGTTCCCTTATGGATCCAAAGTGTTGCCTCCTAGTACCTCGAGAGTACCGGGAAGGTTACTCTCGATCAGGGCTCCCGATAGCTTGTTTAGCATCGCAGTGTGCTACACATTGTCTGCTTTTGCTATTATGTTTTAAGATTGGTCTCAAGTTTTCCCCCTATAAGTGTTGCAACTATCAACATTATCAAAGCAAGAGCTGTTTGCAAAATTGCTACACAAATAAAAATCCTTAGCCAAGAGCCCTGCTCTCGAGTAGCTCATACTCAGTAAAGCACAGCAGCTGCAGTAGCAGCTGCAGTAGCAGCAGTAGTAGTTGTAGCATGGTAGCAGCAGTAGCTAGCATTAGTAGGCAGCAGCTAGTATAGTAGTAGTATTAGGAGAGGAGTAGTAGTATGTATAAGTAGTAGTAGTAGTAGTAGCATTATAGTATGGTAGTATAGTAGTAGTAGTAGTAGTAGTAGTAGCAGTAGTGTGTAGTAGTAGTAGTAGTAGTATTAGAGTAGTAGTAGCAGTAGCTAGTAACAGTAGCAGCAGCAGTATAGCGGGCCAGCACAGCGCAGTTGTGGTAGTAGTAGTAGTAGGAGAGTCCCGAGTATATATATATAATACAGCCTGCATTCAAAAAGAGTTATCATTTTTATGGTAGTTTAGACTCTTTAAGGAATTCCTTGGAAACTAATATATCATTAGAAAGAGCAGTCTGAATGTCTAAAATAAAAAAGAATTTCTGAATTTGCTCATGACAAACCCGAGTTACAGTAATTTGAATAAACCACCATTTTCCTGAAGAACCACATCTGGGTAAACTGCATCAGTTCTATGTTAAGTCCAAGTCAATAATGCGGTGAAAAGAAAGCCCCCATTGGTTTTGCAAGTTTCATTGTCAAAATGAAGTTTAATTATTTTATCTCATAAAAAATCCGTCAATCAAACAAAATAGTAAATGCTGACAATTTTAAATAATATAAAATTTAGAATTCTCGCGAGTCTCTATTACGGTACTGTTTTCTCTTGGTAGAATCTCCTTAAAAGAAAACTTCAAAGCATATGTTTGGAGTTCTTGAGCAACATAATGCAGAAAAAATTCGATGAAAAATAGTATATATTAGACATGCTTGATGAAACAGACAAGATGAACTTAATTATCGTTTGATTTACGGTTCTTGAGTATGATCATAAATGCCAAACTTTCAATATTTTTACAATGAAAATTGCAAACCAATGGAATATGTAATGTTCACGCTTTGTCGATTTGGCGTGAATAGAAAATGATGCAAGCTACCAAGATGTCTACAGTCACGAACATGAGTGAATTTGGTCGAAAATGGGTATAACTTGGGTTTGAGGATTTGGAATTTTAAAAATTCTTTTTTAATTTAGACCTTCAGAATTGCTTTTGCGTGATATATACTTTACGAGATTTCCTTTTTATTATTTGTATTAAACCACAATATAAATGAGTAAACTTCTTTTGAAATCAGCTGTTTAGTATTAGTAATTGTAGTTCGTGGTTTGTAGTTGTAGTTGTATTATTAGTACTCGCATGGTACCATTACCATGATTACATGTATCTGTATCAGCAAACCAGAAAAATAGTACTCTGGGTGGTAGCATTGTTATTGTCTTGCTAGTGGTTAAGTTCTTAGCTAGATCAAGCTTGACGTTCCCATGACTTTCAAGTTGTGTTTATCACATTTTCATGTTGTATAAAAATACACATCCCTGAACCTACAGTGGAAATATTATACATGTTCAACAACTAACAACAATCCACCATATGTCACAAATACAAAACTCCGACCTTGCACATACTTTGGCCAGATTGTATTCCAGATACAACGTTTCACCCCTAATTCCTTCGGTAGATCCCTTTTTAAAACAAACTTGGGCGGTTTTTATTCACACCTACCTTTCATCAACTCATAAGCAGTACAACGTCTATCACACGTGTGATCTTTCTATATATATTTATACTGTGAAATGTCCACCTTTCTATCACTGGGGGCAATACTAGGGCAGATATTGTGGGGCCAAATAAACAATTTCTCACTGCTCTACATGACACCTTAATCCGAACGAGTTGGGGATGTTGTTATGAGAATTAAAAGGTGCCACCTTGGTTCTTATATCACTTGTGTTGATTTTCAACTCAATTATTTTATTCTAAGCACACGTGGTTGACCTAGTTTAAATCCGTGGCTGTGAAATTCCTGCAGTCGACACGATACAATCTGCTGGTGTGAATCCTTAAATTAAATTATCTCTTTTGAAACCTTTTTGACTGATGAGAAAAATAGTCTTTGACTCCATGATAATCCACTGGGTACATTGGATTCTTTCGTGTTTGTCGTGTTGCATAACAATTATGTCCGTTTCTAACCTCCTATTGTAGATTGCAGTATTTGTTTATCAATTTTCGTTTTTCTTTGATTGATAAATACTCAAAATTGTAAAACTTCTTTTTTATGTTAGATAGTGTGGGTTGAAGTTGGGTGGAAATTGGGTGCCAGATTCTTTCATTGCCTTATTACTTCTGCTATCTGGGTGCAAAATTCGTTTCAGTAGTACGGTGCAATCGGTCCAGAAACGAAATAGATACGGATTAGATGCTTCAAACAGGAGCAAAGATTTTAATATGGGTAGACAGAGTAAAAAAATAAAATGGCCCACTGTATAATCAACTGAAGATAAAGTCTCTCTCCAAAGTATGTTCATCTAGCTCCAGTAATCTTTTTGTCTGCTTAATTTATTTCATTCTTATATAAAATAGTATAGCTTATATCATGTTTTTTCCTCACTTGAAAAGAACTACAACACTACAGTTAACATGATATTCAGTGTAAATTAGGGTACCTCTTAGCTGGAAAAAAGGAACTGTACCCTTAGATGGGTTAAACTTCTGTTAATCACACTAGAATATAGAGAAAGTACTTATTTATAATCACAAAATCAATGAAAAAATTCATAGCTCAGAAATTGTATAAACACGGAAATTAACGCTTCAATTAAAAATTATTGTCATGATTATTGAAACTTGCCTTCTGACCTGCTATGGCACATTAACTTGCACTAATCCTTGAAGAAATGTTACAACTGATCATGTGACATCTGCTCTGGATGTGATCCTCCATGTATTTGATATGATATACATGAATAATAAACCTATGATTGATATATTCTAGTGCCGCCCAAGCTCAGGGTATTCCCCGCACTCTTGTAAACATACTTGGGTCATGGTAAAATTAACTTTAGGTTATTAGGTTGAAACAAACAACCGCGTATCAATGAAGCTACAACAAATCATTCAGGAACCAGATGAACAGGAATGTTTCTCTATTCTAACATGAGATTAAACTTGATTATCCAGGCATACAGATTGCATTACAGTTTACCAATACAGTTTAAAGTATATTAAAGAAACACACAAAACAATGATGTGGAGCAATGTCTTTGAAACAATGTTCCAATTAATGTAGCAATGAACTCTGCGAAACTAGCAGTTAACAAGTGAATGATATCCGTTTCACATAGTCATCTGTAACTTTGTGAATTAATTACAGTGAATTACAATCTCAATTGCTTCATTGACTCAAATCTGATGAGCTGTTGGGTTACAATCTAAGGGCTCATGGGGATGTGCGCTTGGCCAGCGGCCACCTAAATGAAGCGAAATTATTGTGACGATTTCCTGATGGCGGCCGATAATAATAATAACAAACAACGGCGTTTTGAGGCTGTTTACGGCGATAAAAGCGATATATAAAACTGATTATTATTATTATTATTATTATTATTATTATTAGACTAATAGTGGATTAAGGGGAAATTATCTTTTGTTATTCACGAAAGATGGACTTAAGGGGTATTTTTGTTTCCCCTTAAGGAATCTTTTGTCAAGTTGCGCTTTATTCCGTCAAAAGATATAATAGTAATTTATGCAAATTTTGATGGTGGGAATAACAAAGGATATGAATATTAATTTAAATAACAAAAGGAGCCATTATAAGCATGGAATGATTAATATTTCCCCTTATTCCACTGTTAATATGATGATTATTATATTATGATTATTTTAAAGGTAACCACCACACGCATCTACTTAGTGCCATGATAGATGCTCACTACGGAATGACCCTTTACCATGTTTACCCAATCATAGGTAATATATTTCACATAGTGCACGTTTCCCCCAGCTGACTATTTTGATATAAATTACGGGACCTATAGTTCACTATGTGTGCATCGATGACAGCTATACGTCACTGTGTGATACGGCCGACGATTGAAATATGACATTTGAATTTGAGATTGTAGTAAAGCTTGCCATGCAAAACAGCATATGAAAACAAATTTTGAAAATGATTGTACAATTAATTCCCTATCTCTTTGATAGTTATAGTCATATCCATGTGGATCATAGACCGTAGAGAATATTTTGAAGACAGTGCCACACAGAAAAAAAAGTACACAAAAAGTTGTAGACCGGAAATTAATCCTTTGAAACGGAAAGTGGACGATAGTCGCTCAGATCAAATATTTGTCATTTTTTTTTCAAAAAGGTCACAATTATTTATTTTCCAGGGAATATTCAGAATCAGCATGAAAAAAAGCATCTAAGTGAGTCGAAACAAGCCCAGTCTTTGCTGGCGTATTTTAAATGGCTTTCCAAATGACCCGGCAAGTTTTTGTGACGCCATCTCTAACAAAGCCACAGACGTATGTCTTATAGCTTGCACAGAATTGTCCAGAATCGAAAGGGTTAAATTACACATTACCTAAATTAAGTTAAACTTTTACCTAAATTAAGTAAAACTTTTACAGTTATTTACCTTATTATTATGAAGTTCTACATGCTTACATTCCTGTATGGATTGTCAGGTCTGTGTGATGCAGAGATCACACCAATCGAGTGAAATGTTACTCTTTTTCAAAAGTAATTTCATCTACAAAGAGCGAGATTCACTCTAAAACGAGTTAACTGAAAGTAACAAGTAATTTTAGGGGTCAAAATCTCACTCTTTCAGAGTGATTGTTGCGGCCATCTGAAAAGAATGCAATTCACTCTTTCAGAGTGGAAACTCGATCTTTTAAGGAGAGGAGGGGATATCCTCAGCATTTTGGGAGGGTTTAATTGTTAACATGTCCTTTGTCCTCAGGAAAGTTAGACACGGTAGATGTAGACTTTCCTCTGTACCTTAAACAGGTTCTTGTTCTTTGCTGTCGTTGAACTCGTCAATGCAGGATCTCATTATTTCAATTGGTTTCAAGTGTAGCTTGTCAACGAACTCACTTTGAATGCTTGATGTCAAATTTGTGTGTCGGAATACGTGCACTTTGATTCTGAGAGGGAGAAACATGGGCATTTAAAAAAACAAACAAAACAATGATAAAAACATGGTATGAATTCGCAATACTGTGGAATCCATAGATTATCAAAAATCGAGAATAAATAACCTACAGATGGGTGAGTTCCAGAGGGGTGTATTGAGTTAATCCCACAGTGCACCTTGTGTTGGGAAATTTCACCTCAACAAGGTCATGTGATCCCACAAAAATCATATCGTAACAAATAAAAACCCTGACTTTTCACACTCATTTAGCCAAATGGTGCCAGTACTTTGCCAGGATTTTTTGCATGATCATGGAATGACTTATGGTTCTTAAACTTTTTGAACACTTTTTATCCCTAAGTACTGACATGACTGTTTAGTACGGACGTATAGGCACATTGCAACGTATTGTGGGATTGAATCAAAACGCCCTCTGGGTGAGGGTCAGTGGTAGAAATAAGAGCAAAACTGTGCTGCTTTTAAATGGAATTTGAGATACGGTTATAAATTTTGCATACCGCAGAGGAATCTAAAAATAAACATCAATGGCATACATTGATAATTACAAATCACGCTACAACTTTGCAATAATCGATTCCAACATAATAAATTAC
The DNA here is from genome assembly GCA_023653785.1 of Ophioderma brevispina. Taxonomy (NCBI): domain Eukaryota; kingdom Metazoa; phylum Echinodermata; class Ophiuroidea; order Amphilepidida; family Ophiodermatidae; genus Ophioderma; species Ophioderma brevispina. Next base: position 10,940 of record JAMKCH010025201.1, read on the forward strand.
ACAGAAAACACCTACAGAGAATGGGATTGCAAACTAAATGTTCCTGCAAAATAAAATTTGAGGCAAAAGGGACACCAGTACTGGTGATGTTTCTTTGTAATCATTATTTGGGAATACAAAGACATCAAAACTGTGTGAAAAAGGATACTTTCAAGATATGTTTTCGCAACGTCTAAACCAACAGCCTGTGCTTTTTTATGTTTCATATTGTCAATTAAATCGATTATTGTAAAATTGTGGTAATTCAGTACTTATCCGGTTATGCAATATTGTTGTTTAATGTTGAGAATCCCTATGCGATACGCAAGAATCATAGCCACTATCTCAAATCCATTTAAAAATGCAGTTTTAAATCATGGTCATGAGACCTTCCATATTGAAGAACAGAGGAATACTTAAGTTTCCTCCTCTAATATGGACAGGGTAATGAATAAAATAAACGCATTAAAAGTTTAGGCATTATTAATTTTGTTTGTGTACAGTCAGTCCAAACGTTATTGCAATCTTTCTAAATATGTCAAGTAACATTATCTTGATCAGGGAAGTTCATTTTGACAGACTATTAGTTTAGGGATTATTTGCGTTCCATGCAACTTCAGACCTTCAATCAACTCAAACGTATTGATAGTATAAAGATTTACTTAGATGTTGCCATGAAAGCTGATGATTAAACATATTTATGCATTATCATCATACCGTATGCAGTAAACATAATTGAATCATGGTTATAAAAGAGGTGATTAAAAATTACAATTTCTTTAACTTTTGTTTATCGTGACGCCTGACAGTGGTTAAAACATGGACGGTTAAACATTGTCTGTCCCATTGAAACAGTTAAGAATTATTTTTTCTTAATCTGTGCTTATAAAGGGTGATGAACATCTGAAATATATATTAATCATATACTGATTTATTATATATGGTTGATCAAATTTTGAGCTCGTGTACATTTTAGTATCACGTTAGAATAACGATCCCAGCCCGTCACCTGGATTAAGCCACAATTTGTATTTATTGGCTAACAATCGGACATTATCCGCAACAGGATCCGCACTAAGCACGCTAAAGCTTGGTTCACTTTCTAATCAAGTACGGCCTTTCCTCTTATGACAATATCTTGTAAAACACGTAATAACCAACGGATTTGTCCATCAAATTTCGCTTGTTGTGTTAGGACTCACAGCACGCGTGATCCTGGTCTTCTGGTATGATGTCGTTTTCTTGATAGCATTGTGACTGACATTGTGGCTACAAAAACGGCTCTCACTGAAGGCATGTGTGAACAGCGGCAATTGACTGTTGAGTGAAAGAAGGTTCCATAACACTAATCATCTATATTGCTCTGAAAGAGAGGAAAGAACGAATTAACTTGAAGTTGACTCTGTCTTCTTATATCATAGATTGTAGTCTTCTAAGGAGAGTTTGTTTTAGGGTCAGTGGACTAATATATGATCCATATTATTTCAGATGATGAATAGGGCTCTAACAACACAGACAAGTGCAAATTCAAACAAATATGCTCACTTTGTAAGTGATTACACAAAACATATTCGACTATTCCATTAAAAGCCATACCTTCTTCAACTGTAAGTTTGGAACGTTTTTTCACTATATTCAAATATATTTGAGAAGGGGTGGGCCGCTGTTGAACTCTGAAATAAAGACGAAATACATTAGTGCCCTCGTTCATGGGATCCACGTAAACACAGGACTATGGGACCAGTGGTATTCTCACGCCCTAGCTCGCGGGAGGACCGGGTCGAGACCGTGTATTTTCGTCTTTATTAATTCAATGCTCGCCCATTTCAGTTTCTCGAGCTTCTTATCTATATAGATTGAAATATGTACATGGCCGTTGTTATCAGTCACAACGCTCATTTCTTCAGCTCACAATAACACCCCAGTTGTAATAATCACTCGTTCACACCCGAGTACCTCTTACGATAATACAGAGGGTTCCAAAATTAACCATTATCTGAGTTCATCTTATTGGTCATGTGATAATGATGTAGGCCTATTTGTTCTTGGTGCACAGTCAGCATCGGTAGTTAGGCCTTTGGCACATTGTGTTTGAGACCCTTCTGCAGTACCTGAAGATTGGTACTCAGGAGTGAAGCAAGTGATTGTTACAAATGGGGTGGGGCCGGGTAAAGCTGAGGAGGAATGAGCATGTGGTGATAACACGCTGTCCCTGTGGAGAGGAATGTGATCTAATCTACAAAAGACCTTCGAAAAGATTCATCAGGATTGTCCATAAGGTAATGATAAGAAAGGTTCTTAATGTCAAATCTGAGACTGTATAGAAGCCGTTATCTTAAATCTACAAAGGCTTCGAAAAGTATCATGATGTCCATAAGGTAATGATAAGAAATGTTCTTAATGTCAAATCTGAGACTAGGAGACGTTATCTAAATCTACAAAGGGCCTTCGAAAAGATTCATCAGGATTGTCCTTAAGTTATTGTAAGAAAGAAATGTTCTGAATGTCAAATCTGATGACTGTAGAAGACGTTATCTAAATTCTACAAAGGGCCTTCGAAAAGACATGTCATGCTTGTCCATAAGGTAATGAAAGATAAGAAATGTTCTAATGTCAAATCTGAGACGTAGAAGAAGGTATCAAATCTACAAAGGGCTCTTCTGAAACGATTTCTTCAGGGATTGTCCTTAAAGGTAATTATAAGAAATGTTCTTAAGGTCAAATCGGAGACTGTAGAAGAACGTTATCTAAATTAAAAGGGCCTCGAAAAGATCATGTCAGGCTTGTCCATAAGGTAATGATACGAAAGGTTCTTAATGTCAAATCTGAGATGTTAGAAGACGTTATCTAAATCTACAAAGGGCCTTCGAAAAGATTCATCATGATTGTCCATAACGGTTAAAAATTATGATAAGAAATGTGCTTAATGTCAAATCTGAGACTGTAGAAGAAGACGTTATCTAAATCTACAAAGGACCTGCGAAAAGATTCATCAGATGTCCATAAGGTAATGATAAGAAATGTTCTTAATGTCAAATCTGAGACTGTAGAAGACGTTATCTAATTACAAAGAGCCTTCGAAACGATTCCTAATGATTGTCCATAAGGTAATGATAAGAAATGTTCTTAATGTCAAAAATCTGAGGACTGTAGAAGACGTTATCTAAATCTACAAAGGGTCCTTCGAAAAGATTCATCATGATTGTCCATAAGGTATGATAAGAAATTTTTAACGTCACATCTGAGCTGATAAAAGAGTTATCTAATCTACAAAGGGCCTTCGAACAGATTCATCAAGGATTGTCCATAAGGTAATGGACTGTTTTAAATGTGGCCAGTAACTATTTTTCCATATAAAATGAAACTTTGTATTAGAAAATTTAGCGATAGAAAAATCGACTCCAAATTCAAAAGACTGAATTGAAACTATTGTCAGGATGTGTGAGCCGTAAAATATTTCCTGAGCCTAAACATTGGTTTAATAACGCAGGACAGGGAACTATTTATAACAAAAACCTCGAGTTCGACACACTTTGCGTCGTTTCCCACTTATTTTTATTCCTTTAGGGATGCTACTAGGTAAATAGGTCTACCTGCTCTGAAAATCTACTTTTACTTCCGTTCCGCAACGCAAAATTGAAATTCAATTTATCGTTAATTCAAATTGTATGAATAATCTCTCGCGAAGTAAAGTTCGTATAAGCATGTGGTACCTCTAAACATTCAAAATAAGCATGTACATCCAGTTAAAAAATCAATTACTGATAATATTCTCTGAGGTAAATCCAAATTTACTATTGTCCACATGTATTAATGTCAATAACTGTAATGAACAAGTTGAATTCATGATATTAATATTTCAAATTATAACGTCATTCTACGTGTGGTGAATGGTTGAAAAAGGTTGTTATAAAAAACTTTCTGTGACTTGTTCTCAATGTACTATGATTTTCATCTTGATTGTACGACAGAGTGACTTAATCTAATCTAATGGTTATGTAATCATGTTTCACTAAAATTTGTCTCAGTGAACTTCCTTTCAGTGATAATTTTATTGATCCAATTGCCGTGGGTAGGGGATTTTAAAACTAGCTCATATTACATTCAGAGTCTAGATTCAAAACGGATGATCTCACAGTTGCTTTCATTCAATCATATTGATATTTTGTGTGTAACAGACATTGGTTAACTCCAGGATATTTGTGGATAATGAGATAATGATTAATGGTTATAATATGTTCGAAAAGATCGTATTGTATGGGAACATGGGAGGTATGGTTGTATTTATAAGAGAAGGTTTATGTTGATTTTACAATGAAGATATTAAAATTACTGTTGATAACAATGTTGAAGCTTTTTTAACTGAAAATAAATTTACCTGTACAAAACGTGATTTTGCTTGGTACTGTGTATAGGCAGCCGCAGTTCTAATTGTGGAGTATGAAGTAAAATTTGACTCCATGATGCCAGAAATGCAGCTGTAATTATAATGAAATATTTTTGTTGGTGATTATAATCTGATTTATTTAAAATAACTATTCCAAGAAGGTTAATAACTTAGCTAAGAAGTCCAAATCTTGCTCAATTGATTACTGAACCAACAAGAATACTCAAGAAACTCCGTCCTTGTTAGATCTTGCATTTGTATCACATACTGAAATGTCACTGCTCATGGAGTCCATCATCTCTGGCTTGAGTGATCACTCACTAATTTTTGTTGTTCGTAAAATAAGAAAATTTATAAAAATCCTCCTAAAATCATCAAGTCACGTTCCTAAAAAACTTTAACAGAGTTGATTGTTCTAAACGCACTATAAACAAAAGACTGGGAAAAAATCACTAGTTACTCAGATGTTGATACCGCATGGGCAGTCTGGATTGATTTATTTAACGCTGTTGTAAATTAACATTGCCCAATTAGAGAAAAGAGGATAAAGGTTACTCCCTGATGGGAAACTCGTGACTTCCTCAGACTTACTAAAGATAAAGAATTCTATTACAATAAAAAAAAAAAAAAAGCTTCTAAAAAATAACAATCCACTTGACTGGTGTAAAGCCAAAGCACTTAGTAAAGGTCAAGAATTTAGAAATAAGTCTGAAAAAAGGAAATACTATGTAGTGAGATTGAAAACAACTTAAAGGATTCTAAAAAGCTGTTGGAAAACCATAAAGAAGGGTAATTCGAATAAAAACTAAGAGTACTATAAGTACTATTAAAGTAAAGGATAAAGCAACTGTTAATGATACTGAATGCCAACATTATGTTAACAATTATTGTACCACTATTGGTTATAATTTAGCTGATATAAAATTGATTCTAATCTCGATAATAGTGACTGATCTAATGAGGGTAGTGACAGCTTATGGTATTCTGTGAAGATGCCAAATTTTTATTTTAATTACATTATGCCGAAATGGATTGACCATATTTGTCAATTATCTAATAATAATCACCTGGACTTGATGATGGTGATGTTAAATTGCTTAAACTGTTCGCTGCCACCTATTAGTTGTATTCACTGGCCTATATATGTAATCTTTCTCTGGAAACATCTGTTTTTCCATTCAGATTTGGAAAAAACGCTATTAAAGTGCTTGCAAATGTTTCAAATTTGGCAGTAAGGTAATTCTGATGTTAGAAAATTATCGCCCTATGTCGGTCTTAAAGTATTGTTTTCGACAAAATAATTGAGAGGGCAAGTTATGATCAAATGTACTCATACTCGTCTGTACTATTTTCTTAGCTTCATCGACAATCGGTTTTTCGTCCTCAGTTTCAAAATGATACCACAGTAATTGATGTTCAGGACTTTTTCTTAAGAACATGGTGAGGGAAAATCCATGGTGCCGTTTCTTGACCTCAAGAAAGCGTTGATACTGTAAATCACAGTCTTCTTATTGATACGCTCAGAAATGTGGTAGCAATGGCATGAAATCAACTGGTCAAACTTATCTCAGTAACAGATGCCAATCTGTCAAGATTGGTGCTATTCTTGGATTAAAGCCAATTAATATTGGGATTCCACAAGGGTCTATAAGGTCCTTTATTATTTATTAATTTTGTTGAATGACTTCCTGATAGGTCAATGTAAAAACTGTAATGTAGCTGATGATAATTAGTTACTTGTAAGTTCATCAGACCCTGCATGTCTCCAAAATAGTTCTCAATCAGAATTACAAAGTAATATTGCTAGTTGGTTCAGAAAAAACAACTCACTCTTAATCTCAACCAAAACTAAATTGATGCTTTTGCTGTCAGCACATAACCTTTGTAAATTTGAACATGCTTTGTTTGGTATATGATGACCATGCAATTGAGAAAGTTGAGCATTTCAAATACTGGGTTAATTTTGACAGCAAACATGACTGGCTCTCAACAGTTGATTCAATTGCTTCCATGGTTCCAAGCGTTGGGTGTGTGTTATCCGTTCGTGTCAAATGGTACCTTCCAAATTTCATCGTAAAAAAACTGCTGAATCACTTGTTATGCCACACCATTTTGACTATTTTAGTCATGTGGGTCAAATTGTTCTCAAACTCTCTCTCACAGGCTTAAAGTTCTGTTGAAACATCAGCTAGAATATTTCTATCTGCTGATGTAAGAACACCTATGATTCATGATGATACTCTTAAATGGCTTAAAATTAGACAATGGAATAATCACATTCTTGTTTGTTATTTAAATGTCTTTACAGGTAAAGCCCCTGATTATCTCAGTTCAAACTTCACTTTTACTCACATTACTTAGGATTATAACACTAGAGGAAATTCCTAAAATTCACTTGTTATTCCTCATTATAAGAGCAATGCGGGTTTGAGAAACTTTTCCTGTTAGAGCAGACAAATCTTTGGAATAACTTGGTTGATATTCAAACCCGCTCTAATTTTGATTCTCTGTCTCTTGGCCAATTTAAATCTGTGGCTCTTTCAAACATATCATTAATCATCAGTGTGTTTACATGTGAATCTTCTACATAATTTGTATCTACTGTATTTGGTAGTTTAATTGCTTTGTAAATTGTATTTATAAGTGTTATTTACTGTATTAAACAGGGCCCTCCTAGATATAGCAGTGTTCTTTCACTGAGGAGCTACGTGTAGAAGTGAAAGCTTGAAATTAAAAAATAAATAAATAAATAAGTTATCAAACTTTTGTCAAAACGGACATCCGTCTGTCTATATTCTCTTAGTTAAATAGTTTTGTAATTAAGTTTATTGATTTGGCATTGATGAATTTCTCAAATTTTTCTTTAGGATCAGGTACACATGGATGACTAATAACAATTGATTTGTTTCATTATGATTGATTATGGCAGTTGAAAGGACATGCTTTTGATAGATCTTTATTTTATGGTATTATATTTCATAGTGTCCTTTGATATAGTAAAGAGCATTTATTGATTCATAAAATGTGACATGCCTCAAAGAGCATTTTACTAGTGTGAAATCCTTTAACTAGGTATTTCGCCCTATCGGAACATGATAGCGAAAATGTTCCACCCCCAAAAAAAAAATCCACAAAATGGGCAAAAAAATGCCAGCTTTTGCTGATCAATTTCGTTGCAATGAGAGATATTATACTTTTTCCAAACTGCCCTGTCTCCCCTCCCCGGCCACCCAAATAAATCATGCGTTATGGTCCTGTACGCCTTATTAGTGGATGAGGCCAGCCCATCAAAAAGGTAGCTTTGGTATCCACCTGGGGAGGGGGAAAAGAAGCACTGATACCAGGGGTGTTTCCTAACATCGAACATTGGGGACGTACCACAAATGGTTATGTATGATGGGTCTGCAAAGATTATATAGGGGCAAAAATTGACAAAGGGTGGTCGATTATTGTGAATTGCATTACAAATGTTCGTGTGATCTCAAGGAGTAAACAAATGTATCCGTTTGTGCTCTCTCCGAACTTACACCTATGGGAGTTATATCTGGAAAAACCGTTATTATAGGTCAAAGGTTAAATTTGCCTTCTACCGGAGTCAAAATATTTAAAAAAAACGCTTCAATTCAGTGGAAATGGTCTTCAATTATTTTTAATGTAATAACAAGTAAAAAAGGTATTATAGTTGGACCAATGGACAATGTATAGTGACCAAGTTACACCCAACAACCCCTCTACCTTACGAGGTATAGGGTAGGACTCAGGGTGCGTAACTTGTTAATTTCACATTGAAGATGGTTCGAAACTATCCTTAATTTAATTGTGAGAACATACCAAAACAATATGGAGGACCATCTCCCTGAATTGAAGCATTTTTTTAGTATTGGACCCCTGGAGAAGCTAAATTTAACCTTTGACCTATAGTAACGGTTTCAGCTTTATAAAGCCATCGGGGTAAGCGGAGATAGCACAACATACATTTTTTACTCCTTGTGATAATACGAACAATTTGGTATGCAATTCAAACAACATTGGAAACCTTTAAA
>JAMKCH010025202.1:0-18658 GCA_023653785.1 Ophioderma brevispina
CTCGACCCGCAAAAAAGCCATTTGTGTTTGGTGCTTGACTGATTAACTACTGCAGAAGCACAATTGGTCGCTTATCTTCTGTCTGTATTCTGTCCCTGACTATATTATCATTTATCATTTGATCCCTAAGCTGTGGGTCAGTATAAAGAGATCATCAAATCATCCTATATTTGTGCTTTGTTCACTAATGATTTACAGAGTACTCTGTCCGGTGTGGCTCAGGACCTTGTACAAGTTCTACCACTGATCCTATTGATGGATTGACACCCCACCTGACGCCATAGCTTCTGTGCTATTCTTGACCTTATTTACTTAAACCGGAAATGAACCTGTTAAAGGACCTTTGACGCCCCAAAACACCATGGCATACATCGGGTACTAATGCAGTATCTGAGGTTTGTCCACTCTAAACTAGTTACATTTTGAGATTAAAAAAAATAATATTTTTAATTCTAGTAACGTAAATATTTAAATAACGTAATTTGAAGTATTTTGACCTTTTGACCCTAAAACATAGGTCATATGACAAAGTCAAACAATTGGCCTTTTTTGTAGTGTTGATCAAGTCCTACAAGATGTAGTTTTGTTTTTGATATTTGAGCTATTTAGAATTTTTTTTGGCATGGTTGACGTTGTTGAACCTTGTGACCCTATCGTGACCTTAGACACCAATCTGGTCATGTCACACGACCAGTTTATGGTAAATATGAATATTGCATGATAACAGAAATAATGAAAGAAGGAAGAAAGAAAGAAACCGTACGAAAGAAAGACACAGTGCGATTCCTCGACTGTGTAGAAGAAAACTCATAGAAACAGAGCAGTTTTGTAAGGAGAATGAGAGAGAGAGAGAGAAAGGCGAAAGCCAAGAAAAGAGAGAAAGATAGAAAGCAAGAAAGAGGGAAAGAGCAAAAAATATCAGTACGTCCGGATCTATCAGCAGAACTATATGTTCTATCTGTTTGCGGCAAGGTGTTTTCCCGTCTGCAGGCCGAAAATTGATTCCATGAACCCTTCTTGATGTGGCAGGCAGTGGTTTTTCCATAATGTCCCAGGTACATGACGGCGTTCATGTTTCCATCTGACCACCAGTGACGTTTCCTCCCTTATTAATACCGGCCACTATCACGATCTGTCCCCCACCACTCTTTGGTGAACGGTTAAACGTGGACCAATTTAATTGATCATACGTCTTGCTAGGTAACCTGTTGAAGCATTAATCTCCGATTTACAGTTTGGGGCGGAAACGTTGATTCCATTAGTGTCTTCTCCCCAAACGACGAAGGACGACTCGTTGACATTTTCCGGGCTCCTTATGACACAGATTAATCAGTCGGCGATCATCTCGTCTGGTAGTCAATCGTGTGTCCTGGGAAATTTATCTTGGCCACCAATCACGAATCATTAATTTGAAGATTTTTCAGACCGGTGTGAAAGCAGATATAGTCCGCGGCGGCGGAGCCATAGTCGTCCGGGGTTCCATAGACGATAACGGAATAAAGCGTGAAACTTAAATGTTGCGTGAAGAGTCCCAACTGAATCGAATTGCCCTATTGTTCACGCATTGTTCCCGGACTATGAGTACGCCGGACAATAATTACTTCTACAAAACATGGCTCGTTGCATTAGTCAGGTAGCCTTGGTCCAACGTATGGCCTGACCGTAAAATTGAGTATGGACCAATTTTTCTGCTGAAAATGATAGTTAAAGGTTGGAAATAAAATTGCTGCCGGTGCCAACCTGGCATCCCCTTGAGCATTTTGAGAACTCCAAGATTGCTTGCGCCTAAATGAATTTCTATCCAACCCCATATTATCGAACTATGAGTTACAGGATATACTATAGACCCAATGAACATAATGCACGACACCATTGTAACTTGAGTCATACTCCAAATTCAAAATGAAGCCAAATCCTAATATTTTAAAATATGCCATATACACAAATACTGCGATAAAAAATAAACATGAAGTACTTTAGGTTATGTGGTTAGACACCTAAATGTATTTCTGATACGTTTAAAGTTGTAACATTACGTCAATCCTATGGCAAGCCAAAAACGTGAATATCTCAAAAAAATACTTGACACAAATGTCCAAGTATTGACCTTCAATATAAATTATTGCGTCAATGAAACAATTAGAAATGTACCTATGAATATTACCAAGTGATACCAGGTAATCCGGAAAATAAAATGGGTCAAATTATAAATTGAGTACAAAATATAAATGTCAAAAATGTAATCCTATGGTAATTTTTGACATCTTTGCACCATTATTCGTTTTATTTCGATCTTTGGCGGCATTTAAAAACAAATGGAAATGTATGTTGTACATGGTTAGGATCAAAGGTACATTTCTTATGTCATTGACACTTGATTTCGATTTGAAGGCTTGTAATACTTATAAATTTGTGTCACGAATTTTTTGAAGATGTTTTCCCGTTTTTGGCGGCCATATTGATTGACGTCATGAAACTTTAAAAGTATCAGAAATAATTTAATTGTGTCTAGCCACATAACAAGTATTTCCTCGTCTATTTTTTCGCAGGTAATGGGCTGTTATATGGCAATTTTTAAATTTAGTTGATTTGGCTTCCATTTTACATTTGAAGTATGACTTAATTTTACAAGTGCATACATTTGTTCGTTGGAGCCTATAGTATATCTAGTAACTCCATATTTGATAATATATGGTTGAATAGATTATTATCATTTATGACGACGCCATCTTGGATTTCTCCAAATGCCAAGGGTGGCCCCGGTGGCACACGGCAGATTTTTATTCTACACACCCTAAATCTATCATTTTCAGCAAAATGTGTCCATACTGAACTTTACGTCACATGAAGGTTCTACCTCTAACTAATACAGGCTTTGGAGCAGGGAAAAGGAATAAACAACGACGTCTGGCCTTTTATAGCTTCCCCACAAAAGGCATTTTACGTAATTTCAAATTATACATGAATTCGCTTCACCTGGGTAAGTGAGGGACTCATTATGTAAGCATTTACCCTACTCTAATATGATTACTGAGCTGGCGTTCAAAATAATAACAGTAGGTTTTAAGATTGATCTGAAAAAAAAATTAATTCAACTTATGGGCAACAGTGTATAACAGTCTAAACCATTTCTTCAATTTACTCACAAATGATAGACTAGGCCAGCGGAAGTTACACAATAAAAAAATAAACATTCCAAAAACAGATAGGGGACATTTTTGAAGAGCGCCCATTTTCAAAATTTGAAATTTTTGCACATTAACGTTTGGCAATTGTCCTAGGACTATATCTGCGACGAGCATGCTAAACAATTCTATTTTCACAAATAGCTATTGGTAATTAGAATTGTGGATTCCAGATTGGACTAACTCAGAGCTGAATGCTACGTTTATGTCCGTCCATGCGAAATGTGTGCCACCTCTATAGAAAATAACCTCTAACCTTGAACTTGCCGAACTATTAAAACAACAATGGATGAGCCGTAAACACGTACATGGACCTATTTCCCGGCTTTTCACATTAGAAGGCGGTTTCCAGCAGCCGTTTGAATTATATCGGGATCCCGATAATACTTAATTCTAGTTATAAAATTCCTTCTTTTGCGACACAGAGGACTTTTCCGAGCTTCCATTGGTAACAGGTTAGTAAACTACTTCTCTTAAACGAAGGTGAAAAACCACTCTAAAGAGTGAAATCTCACTCAAAAATGAGCAGCTGATTGACGCATCTTTTAGAGTGAGATCCCCTCTAAATAAAGAGTTGAAAAAATAACTCTAAAGCAAGAGTGAAGTGATCACTCCTTTTTAGAGTGAACGAGTCACTCTTATAGAAGCTGTGGGGGAAAAAGTGTTGAACTGGGCCAATTCACTCTTTTAGAGTTGGGATGTCTTTGTGAATTTGGTTTGTTTGGTGAGTATATCGTATGTAAGGTCATAATTCATAGCATCGTTGACATGAATGAGTATTGTGGCGCATCATTGCATGATTGAGTCCTGACAATGCACGATTGTGGCAATGCAATGACTGCATGATCATGGTATGCATGCCCGTGACATGCCGATTTGTGGCTTTCGTTGCACAGACCTGCCTAGCGTGGCGCAGACTATCGTATTTACGAGTGATATTACAGTCAATAACATTTAAGGCTTCTCCACACTTTGGTCTGAACTCCTCTGATTGTGACCGCACATAAATATACTCACCCATAAGATCTCTATGATTTCTTCACAATTTCAACTTCGGTCCCGTTTGCTGACGTTCTCTGCCTAACTCTTCGCCATGTTGTTTCCGAAAATAATCACGCGATTTGCTGCGGTTCTGATTGGCTATTAGTTCAACTCCGAAAATGTAGCATTTTCCTCACTCTTTTTAGAGCTAAAAGCCGCTCGATAAGAGTTCATAGTGGGCTTCACACACTCCGAAGAAGATGGCATTTTTGAGTCCACCGTAACAGAGTGAGCTCGGTTAACCCTCTAGTTAAGGTGTCAGGCGCATTTCCTCGCTCTTTCGAGCCTAAAAAAAGCCACTCGATTAGAGTTATTTAAAATGTACCCGAATTCCAAGAGTGATTTTTCAATCACTCTTCATTTTAAGAGATTACCAGTTTTATCAAGGCACCGTGTAAAAACTCCAAATTTTGAAAAATTGGGGGCGCTCTCAATAAATTGCTAATATGTTTTTAAAAGACATGCAGGTAATTTTTAGGCTAACTTTTTTAAATGTTTGACGTAATTTTAAGCAACAAATATGTCTAGTACATGAATATCATAGACGCATACTCAGTGCCTATTAAAACGCAAGACATGTCAAACAGGGTGGATTCCGTGGACTCAACTCCCTCTCGTGTGCTAAACGCCATTTCCGTCATCTGCTCAATAATGACTCCCGAATCATTTTTATTATAAAATCGTCCTGTTTACTCATCAGGCGCTTATTTGGGCTTAATCATTTCAGGTGAGGGCAATGTATATAACAGTTTTACAACCATTCAAGAATAACATTTTGAACAAATCTTGAGCGCACTATTTTTCAATGTGGCCAGTGTACCTTAACGTGTACATGTATACACTCTCTAATGTGTAATTACGAACCGAACATATAAATCTGCCTAATACTAATTACTTAGTATTGGTAATAACTTGCTTCCACAATGTGAAAATTATAACAGTGGCAATTCCTTTTTGATCGTTTCCTTTTTTCAGGTTGTCAAGAGACATTCCCAATTGTGGTGGAGGTGTCAATGTACAAGCATCTCGAATTACAGATTAATCACTGTGATGGTGACTACGGATCATTATGACAGGCTTATCGTCCATCCAGTGATAGACGGCAGTGTAATAAGTAAGGTTCAATATTCATCACAGTCTTTGAAGAAAATCATAAAATGGTGCGACATTTTCCGCGGAATTTTTTGTTTGTCTGTTATTTCTTTACTTTCAATAGAAAATTTTTCTTAATCTGAGACAAATCTGCTGGGTGGTTTTCTCATTTTTATTTTTAATTTTAAAGGTGCATTTCGTGATTCCAGCCCCTTCTGTTTTATTCATTGTTCACTAGATATCCTTGATGTATGATAGTGTTCATCTACAACTTTTGAACTGATCCGACTTTGCGGTTTTGTGTATCAGCAAACTGCTCGTTTCCCACACGTCCCCATAGCCCACTGTGTACAATTTCGGTCCGTTTACGGACAGATAATTGCGACTTTTACACACACGACCGAATTTGTACGTAAGATATTGAACGTAGTAATGGATTACTTATGTTAATGGTTCAGATGATGAAAATCTCAATTTTTTTTAGGTCAGGCGGGGGGGGCGGGCGAGGCTGGGGATCACGAAATTACCCCTTAACCTAAATCTCGATTTATGGCCAAGAAATCGATTTTAAAGTATTTAGTAATTAAAGTGGCTTGAGGTAGACTCAATACGGGAAACTCCTAGTGAAATAAATAGTTTGGCTTTGAAGTTACAAAATGTTATATATTCAAGAAAATAAGGCCAGGTGTTGTTAGTTAATTATTATGAACCATAGATCATGTGTGTTATTTGTTTAATATAAATGGTCCGCCAATATGTACCGGTAGGTTGTTAAATATTAATAGCAAATACAAGGAAATTGTGTCAGCATTCTAGTAATCATTCAATTGAAGAATATTGCAATGATAAGCAAAACATAAAATATATAAGTGGTGCTGTCGTTGAAATTTAAAATATCCGCCCATATGATTGAAATATCATTATTGCAAACGTGATACAGGAGAATCAGTTCTTCTGAAGAGTCAATAATCTACATCATGTAAAACATGCAGGTTTCATCACAATGTCACAGCTCCTAGCTCAAAATCAGCAGCAAGTTTTACACCATATTGCATGATTTTGATGATAAGGGCATCAATATAGCAATTAGCAGTCCCACGGGGGGTATAAGAAATGATCATCCTAAAACATGCCCAATGACTTGCTAGCAATGCAAAACGGACCGAAAGTGTTGTATGAAATTAGCCCAAATTAGGCACTTCGGCTTTTAAGACGGGAATGTGCGGGCCCTTGATGTCAAACTTTGGACAGTTTTTTGGTCTCTTAGCAACTATATAAGTTTAGAGAAATCTGCAGGCTTCTTTCTGAACTAAAGATCTGCCTAAATATCAGGAAAATTTTCCCCAAAAGGAGGCCTTAAGAACTTAATTATTTCGTTAACTTGAGGGGTCATAGGAACTACTCGGGGAGGCCAACGAAATGGGGGTCTTAGGGCCACGCATAGGCCTATAGTACCACTTTTTTTCATGCCAGTTTCCCCGGCCCTTTTCCACCCCAATCGGTATGCCTTGGGAGCATCTGATACAGATCTTTTGGTTTTGTCTTGTACTCTTTCGCCAAATTACCGTGATCAGTATTTTCTTTCTGCAAGAAATATTTTCGCACAGTACGAGAATGGAAGTACAAAGACTTTTCTGAGACTTGTTTTTATAAATACCGTTCATGGAGATATTTGCACATCTTAAACCACGAGCCGGGGATGGGGATGTTGTGCAGGAATGTGGATCCGAGAGTCCTTTGAGTAGTTAGCTGAGGAGAAAGGTTGCATGCTACAACCGGTAGATAAGTTGTGTATTGACGCAGTTAGATAGCCGATTGCTGCTGTTTGTTAACAAATCTGCATTTTTGAAGTTCACATTGGAAGTTGTCAGTGGGTGTGTTTACTCTGATGTCAAGGACGGAATTCAAAGAAAACATTCTTTATACCTGTTTACCGCTGGAGTTATGGAATCATATTTGTCTTCATTGCCATCGATAAGGCAGTTTTAAAATTCTATCCACTGACGAGTGTATCGTGTAATATTTGCCATTTCTCAACATTACAAAGTTTCCATATCATTACATATGCATACCACCACTAATTCGTATGTGGTCCTGGGGGCAATTGTTTATTGAGCCTGATTTTTTCACACAATAACAGAATGCATCATACACAAACAAATATCCAAAATCCACATAACTCCCCCTTGGGAGAAAATTTATCCAAGATGGCCGCCAAATTAGCTATACTCAGCGATTAAAGTAGATTTTTGATGATTTTAAGTGGTTTTTGAATATGTTTGGGGTCAAAGAATCCAATTGTGTACAAATCTAAATCACGGTGACTTCCTTCACGCCTAAATCCAAATGGCCGCCTTTGTATAATTAGCTATAGCTCATGTTTTTGAATATGTTTTGAGGTTCAAAGAATTCAGTTTTTGTTTAAATCTAATCATGATGTTTCCTTACTCAAAAATCCAAAAATGGCCACCAAATTTGCTGCCAATTACATATAATTATCTTCTCACTGACATATACTTTCCTTTGCAGTCTCCTGCACGGAATTTCGGGGTGTCAAAATGTCGCCTATATAGGAGGGTTGTTTAAAAGCAATAATCCCGAAAAGGGATTGTTCTAAATACCAAATAGTAGTAATTTTAGGTCATCTTTTGTCTATCGAAAGAATGATGGGTCTTTATGTTATTTGAACTATCAGATGCATTTCCCAAACTGCACAAGAGTACCAGTACGGCCGCGCTCATATAATAACTCCTTCGAAGAGTGGTTTTAAAAAAGTTTAGTAAATGCAGTTTTCTTCCTTCGTATACTGTTACAATATCAAGCAATGATTAATTTATAGGCCTACAACACGTACGCTTGCCAGAATGGGCATAGAATTCCGCCGTCTTTTGTACCCGTCCCCCTTTTACAAAATTTCTCTTTATTTATTTATATCTATTTATTTATTCACTTATTTATTTATTTCATGTATATTATTTCTTGTCATTTTTATTATTCGCTTATAGCTATTTATTTACATCTAATGTATTTGTTTCTTTATCCCTCTTTTTCCTTGTTCTTAAGTTGAGATAAAGCCATTAATTTAAGGGCGGGCCATTTTGATTTAACATAAAGGAAAACATGATAATTTGGATTTATCTATAAATCATCACACGCTCTACTTCAGAAGCAAGATTAGCTAATGATATGCCATGTCAGCTTATTTTGGGGCATCTTGGTAATTTTTTTTCCGCCAAGGGGATTCATGTGGATTTGGATATGTTGTTTAATTATGTATTCTCATGTCTGTGAAAAAAAAAAACAGCTCAATAACAATTTTTTTTCCACGTAGTATGTGATGTTCTTCTTCAGGTACTATACCATTACCTAATTGTACATCTATACATATTCACCTATTAAGGAAAAAAACGAATCCAAATTCCTCCGACTGATAAATAAGACTTTTCAACAGATTTTTAAAGACATATTGCTCCTTGCTCGTCACATTCTTAATATTGAGCATCATTTCACAATTACAGGAGAAAGATATTGACGGGGGCAGGTAGGGATTTCCGACTTGGGGGATTGGGAACTGATTTTGTCTCTAAAAGTACGGTTTTAGGACGAGTTATGAATATTGCTAGAATGGCGGCCATTCTGAATTTTGGCTGCCATTTTAAGATAAACAAATATTATTTTAATGTCATTTTAAGAATTTTCACATTTTTTTTTAAGTTTTCCATACCTTTAATAAACGTGATGCAACATTTACAGGTTTGAATAGCGATAATAAGCACGACCGAATTTCTCTGTTGTCGGCCATTTTGAGGGCTAACTTCAGTTCATTTCAGTTCTTCCAGCAAAGAGAGTTTATTAGGATATATATAGGCCACCTCCTACTATTCATGATGGCTACTACAATTGAACAATTCGTTCTGGTACTCTCAGTATTTTATCATATACACACTGTAAAATTATTTTACTCATGTTGAGTAAAAGGACACAGCTCTTAATGTTGATTAAAAAAAAAATCTTAGTCAAAGTTGAGTAAACCTTACTCATGGTTGACTAAATCTTAGTCATTGTTGGGTCAAATATACTCAGCTTTGTGTAAGGTTTTACTCAACTTTGACTAAGATTTTACTCAACATTAAGAGCTGTGACTTTTTTACGCAACCTTTTTTGGAGTGTATGCTTTGGCACTTAAATTGTAGATGTATGGTCATAAATCACTCAATATGTGATATGGGTTCAGATACCACTAAAGTGGCGGCCATTTTGATAATTGCATCAGGCATTTTTGTGATCTAGATTCCCCATAGATCGTATTTAGACATGTAAAGTTATGTTCTAGATTTTCACCACTGGTTGTCAGCTTTTATGGTTGAAGTCCATTCCTTAAACAAACAAACTCTTGGACATCACTGGACTTGGGCCCCGACCTACAAGCAATTCAATCAATAAACTTCACAACAACGACAATTTCAAGCGGTTGCGGTTCTTTGTCTCTCGAGAAAATTACTCTCACATATCATGAAGTCCAAAACGAACCTACTCATGCCTTTAGTTTTGATATGGTTCTAACAGAATTAAACTAGCTATCGGATATTGGGTGAGGGGGTCGGAAGCAAAAAGTAACACTGATATAATTGAGAATTTTAAATAATTGAAAATATTGGGTCATGTGACTGGTATCCATGGGTAACGGCTGTCGATATTGGTACTCATATTTTGGGGCTAGCTTGGTCACGCAAAACCATACTAACTCAAATATTGATGCTATCACGATTAACAACTGGGGAATTGCTCCAGTATGGTCAACATCTTTTGAATGAACTTACCACTATGTTTTCATACTCAACTGGTTACGGGGAGGGGTACCACAGTTTTTCTATATTACAATAAAAAAAACATATTTTGCCGAAATTGAAAAAAATTCGTACTTTAAGTTTTTGTGGTGAAAAATCCTTGCTTTAAGGTCTGAATCCCTCCTCCTTTTCATCACAGAACAGCATTGCAGCAACAGATGGTTCAAATTTGAAATCTGCATCCCTATACTTCGAAGAATGTGGTTTTTGCGTGTGAAAAACTTTGCAAAAATGGGAAATGGTCAAAACGCAGGTCATTCAGTAGTCCTTAAGATAGCTCACTTAATGCTAAACAATCGATTAATTATTGGAATTATTTTCATTTTCAGATAACTTAAATAAGCATTAAAATAAACATTATCAAGGGTTTTGATATTTCTTTATATAATTACTTGCATTTGTATCAAAAATTCACCAAAGATGTTGTTATAAGCATAAGTGGTTTTCCTGCCAGGAAGTAGGAGAACTTGGTAGTAGAGATACTCAGTTCGCACACAGTATTGTTTTTCATGATTTAATGCATGAATTTAGGCCATAAGTGAAATGGAATTGTCCCATCACTGTTGATTCCAGTTCAGAGTAATGATCATTATAGTTCCCTGCATATGTGATCTCAATGAATTTCTAAATCAAACTGACATTTGAAGTCTCTTCAAAACAATCTCGCGATCCTGATCTGACCAGAGTGGCGCTTTACCGTATTGCTGTACGCAATCAGGCAAGCCGGGCAGTGTGCCTATATCTAAATCCCACAATTAGCCTATTTAGAGTAGAATAGCCCTTGGATCAAATTTTATACGGAAGATGTACACTAATTCAAGGAAATTAAACATAGCATATCACGATACCCTACAAACTAACGGGAA
This sequence comes from Ophioderma brevispina, assembly GCA_023653785.1. NCBI lineage: Eukaryota > Metazoa > Echinodermata > Ophiuroidea > Amphilepidida > Ophiodermatidae > Ophioderma > Ophioderma brevispina. Next base: position 11,032 of record JAMKCH010025202.1, read on the forward strand.
GAGTGTGTCACTTCTTCTAATAAGGGATCAGTAGTGATAATGCGAGGGAGAGAGAATAAAAAAAAATGTGGAAATGAATTTTAGCTTATAATCAAAGATAACTATGTACAATTCAATAAAAATACTTTAACGTAGGAACAAAAACCACCAACTAGTGAAAACAATGCAGTATTGAGGAGTTGTTTTTTATTACCGTCTCCCGCAACGTAGACATGCCGCGATGACGACTCTAAAGATCTAAACCAAAAACGTTGATTGTGGTACATCAGTAGTATAGACAAACAAAGGATCAATAATATATGTGTTTGCGGTCAGAATGTATGGCAGGTCTCATCTTGTGCACGTATTATTACTCTTATAAATCGGGCATATTCACACGGAAAGTCGGAATTTTTACGCACACGATAGAAATCCAAAATCGGATTTAAAAAGTACTGTCTGTCGTTAATACACGGATTTTCAATCACTTGCAGGTTATGTTGGAACATCTATGCCAGTAACAACATACCAAAATACGAATTTGCTGATTTTTTTCGATGGTTCTGTCACAACAATAGTTGCTTTTGTCCCGGTTTTTTTTTAAACCCGTATACACCCTCCCCCCCAAAAAAAAAAAAATATGAGAAATGATGGATGCTGTCTGTGTGAGCTACGGAATATTGCTGTACGGCCGCCGAACAAGTGTTTAGTCCGTGTCACAGACTTCGAAAAGATATTATCTAAAATTAGTACTGCGCGAGAGATTACGTTATCAGTCCGTCATAGCGATGGACGGCATGCAAATGAACTAAATCTCAAATATTTCCGGAAAACGAAGGGGTTCTATGGAGTTATTTTTTGCATCAGAGGGTCCGTTACATTTTTGTTTTGATATGTAGCGTTATTTGGGTCGTGACTCTGAAACCTCGCGCGACAATTGAACGTTTTTTTTTGTCGGGTACTTCGGTGCCGCAAACACGAGAAAAGTTAACACGCAATTGCTATGGGGCCGCATCCCTTTTTCCCACAAGGCCTTTTCGAGCATTATTCTGGACCGCTGTACATCTGCTAGGGAATGTTTTAATATTTGAAAAAATAATGCATCGTTTTCGTTCTCGATTCATCTGATATGTGACCCCCCTTACCCATTCTTGCGGAGTGAAAATTCATGAGGCCGCATGGACTTCTGTTTAATCATGTTATTGTGAGAATGTTAAGGCTGGGAAATACACTATTGTGCGTTCCAAATTAATGAATTGTATTTTAGTGGCAGGTGATGAAGTATATAACGAGTTCCTCCACGAATATCCGTGTGGCACGTGGCATTAGAATTATTCATTTTCCCTCTCCGCCGACTTAATTGAAATAGGGTCCAAACTCCAGAGGACGAACGTATCAACGCGAATCGACTAATATCTACTTTCCTGCCGAACATATTCACTATATGTTTATGTTGTATATTAGTATATTCTTCAAAATAAAGCTTTGGGCCACCCTGATTTTTTACTTAAAACAACATGGTTTTGCCAAAATACCAATTCCTTATCTACTAAAAATGGCTAAACATGTTTTTTTTTTTCATTGCGAATTCACAACAAAAACTCTGTCATTTCCCATTTTAATTTACAAACCAATAGTCTTGTTTTTGATAAAGCGAAATGTCAAAAACAATTTTAAACTTTTAAAATAATCAAAATGGCCGCCACAACCGGAATACATTGATGGATTACCTTAAGTTTATCTTAAGTATATTATCGTAATGGAACGGAGGCATTGTTAACTTATTGTGAGCTACTACAAGCAAACATAATAGGGCTATCTTGTTTCTCATAAAATGACGGCTAAAATAAATTATACTACCCGATTACACCGAAGTAATAAATAATGGCTGACATTTGTGTTAATTACATTAATGTATCACTTTAGCTGTAATGGGGGGGGGGATTATTTTAGTTGATCTAAATGGTTGTATATACAATGTTTTTTTAAAACGTTTTATTCCTAAACGAATATATAGCTCCGGATTCTCTAAAAACAGCGGAAAATTCAAAATGGCGTACCACGTTCATGTTAAAATCAATTTTTAGTCGATTTTATTCAAAAATTGCATTGTGGACCGCCATTTGAATTTTCTTAGCCGCCATTTTGTGCAAAATGATAGTCCATAGGGTTTCTGTAGTGTTCACAATTTATTTAATAATGCATTATTAAAATTACGTTTATAGTGTAAAAGTTCTTCTAAAAAAACTGGCCTCGATGGATATAGAGAAATATGACCGGGGTGCAACAAGAGATTTCACAAATCAGGTGTCCCTTAAAAAACATGAAAGTACTGATTTAGGCCTTGATGTAAAGATTTTCATCAAAACCTCCCCATCTGAAAGATTTTAAGCTGAGAAATGTTTCTCTGGTACAAAAAAAATTGTGAAAATTTCTAATTCATATATAGGAGCAAATATGGAAAATTCAACCTGTTTTTATTGAAAATATAAGCAATGAAAATCAAATGTTTTTCTCTTTTAAGACCATTTCTGTAGGCCCACTACAAGGTAAGAAATCTATTGAGGTCTAAGCTATATGAAATTACTATTAGGACACAATATTTGGGTACCTCAAAAAAAAAAATCTCTAGAATTTATAATATTTTTATTATAAATACGAATGGTTTAGGTTACTGAATAGACACAGTTGATAAAGAGAAATGAAGATATGTTTTCTGCGTATATTTATTGTTTGAGAACTGTCCCAAAATATATTTTTATATTATTTTTTGCACTCATGGCTATATGTAAATGAACGATTGGGGTGTTATCCCACTCCACATATTGCATTTTCTCCGTCTTAAGTTTGTCTTCCTCTATATCTGTCTAATACACTGTGTTTTCTAATAAAGATAAGGGCAATCGGTAAGCAATTTGTGGACTAGAAACCTTTATTCTGTATTTGAAAAATTGGCATTTCAATTTCATCAAACAACTGAGATACGATGGATCAACGGGCCAAAAAAAACAACAACAGGTCTGGCCTAGAGCCGCAGTACGTTAGCGTCGAGTCAGGCCCGTGTCGGGTGAAAATGAATGGTCATTTCGATTTTCGTTCCAGGCAGTGTGTGCGTATTCACCCGCATTGCGCACGCCGCAATTACAATCTGGTCAGTGAGCGCTGTGGTTCGCTATAATTACGCGGAATTCCGTGCGCTCCTGCCATGCCTCTGGGTTTCACAGCGGCCATCAGGCATACGGGTAGCGATGGCGCACACCGGGGTACTTCCCGTATCAGAGCCACGACGCGGCGGAGCCTCTATCTGCACAGTTGAAGGGACTAAGCATAAGGTAAAACACCCCCCCAACTAACTTTCAAAAAAATAATGAAGTTAAATTTTTAAAAATCTCCGAAATTTTCTACATCTTTATAAAATCATAGAAAACATGACTGTACAGAAAATTTCCAATAAAATTAAGAAATTTAATAAGATTCTACAAGTATTTTACGGTCTTCTTAGACTCTAAAGAAGACTTTGTGTCGCTCGCCTCTAATATGCCGCGATGTTCGCCATCGAGCAAAAATAAACTTATGGTTAGCGTATTGTATTAGCGTTTGTGACGGCCAATTTTTAAGTATTTGGGTTACGTGATCAACATATTAAAAGTTTATTGTGTAGCTGCCCGACCTATGCCTTGTCGTACATTAATGTGGGAAATATTGGATTTTATGAGTATATTTATAATTGTTAGCTAATTTTTGGTCACAATTTGGTAATTTTTGGCCGCAATTTTTTGTTTTTTAAGAACAATTCACTATGCCCAAGCTTTACTTTAACATTTGTTATGCAACAATAAAACACAGTAAATGTGATTAAGGAAACATGTTTAGTTAAAATGGTCTAAACTACCCAACTAATTTCCGCACATGCATCAAAAGTAAGTAGTGCCCCAGGTCCATATCAAACTAGCTCTTTGCACTTTTCAGTAGTGATTTTATGTTGTATCCGTTATATGAGTTATAATAAGCTTTTGAGGAGCCACCCTGATACGTTTAAAATTTTTTTAAATTTTGACCCCAAAATAGGCTAAACATGTAATATACGTGAAAAAACGACACACAAAACTCCAAAAGTTGCCCTCTTTGGCATCTACAAAGCAAAATATCCATTTTCCTGAGGCCCGTAACCCAAACAATCAAAATGGCTGCGACACTTGTTGATATAACAAAGTAAGCATACAATAACGTTATTATTCTTTAGAATATGACTCGTATCTTAATGAATGTAGTGATTAATTAATTGTTGTGCTCTACCAGAACACCTATGGGCTATCAATATGCCCAAAATGACTGCCATAAGAAATATAAATAATACTAATATTAAAATACACATACAACTGGCTTTTATAAAGCGCCATTTACAGATCACATCGCTGTTTGCGTTCAAAATGCAATTTGTTGACTAAATATCGCTCCATGTGTTTTTTTAAAGATAGTTCGGTAGCTATATATATTTAGTAACTAAATAATTGTAATAACAACACCATTTAGAGAAACGAATAATCCCCACAATAAAGTTAAAGTAATACCTTTACTGTAGTAACCTAAATGTCACAGTCATTTTGGATTATTTTTTTTTTTTATTATTTTTTTTTTTTTTTTTTTTTTTTTTTTTATTTTTTTGTTTTTTTTTTTTTTTTTTTTTTATTTTTTTTTTTTTTTTTTTTATTTTTTTTTTTTTTTTTTTTTTTTTATTTTTGTTTTTTTTTTTTTTTTTTTTTATTTATTGACAAAATTTTATATTTTTTGTTTGTTTTTGTCTTTTTTTTTTTTTTAGAGTCTTTTGTTTTTTTTTTTTTTTTTTTTTTTTTTTTTTTTTTTTTTTTTTTTTTAAGGTTTTTCTAAAAAAAATTATAGCCCTATATGCTTTTTTGTAGTCGTTCAACAATGAGTTAACAATGCATCGGTTAAATTACGATAATATCCTTAAGACTAAACTTAAGGCAATCTTCCAATGTAATTGGGCCTTTGTCAAAAAGCAAAGACCTAGGTGTTTCTAAATTAAAATGGGATTGAGATTTTTTGTGGAAATTTCACACGGAAAAAATTACCAGTTTTAGCTAATTTTTTAGTAAGAATTTTTGTACTTTTGGCCGCCACCCCCCGCGTTGCTATTTAAGTAAAACATCAGGGGTGCCAAAAGTTTATTTGAAGAGTATAGTTTATGCAACATAATAAAAATACTATGAATATGTGGCATGAAAGTAGATTAGTTATGACCTGCCTGCGGATGTACTGTCTATAGTTTGAGTAGGTGACATGATTGGTTGTTGCGGGGTGAAAGTAATCATAGTCGGCAGGTATCAGAGGCCGGGCTCTAGGACGACAACGGAATAAAGCGTGAAAATTAATGTTGCGTGAAGTGTCAACTGTGAATCGATTGGCCCTATTGTTCACCATTTTTCCCGGGACTGTGAGCCCGGGGAACAATCTCTGCCACACCTGGCTCCATCTGGGATCCGTTTTGGGTTCGGTTTTTTAAAGAGATATGATGGGGATTTCCAGAAGAACGCCCCAATTTTTCCTCGAACTAGGGTTTTGTTACTATTTGAGATAAGCGTAATTAAAGGAAGGTAAAGGGGGACGGACTGTGTTACACAGGGAACGGGCCCATATCTCTTTCGAAGCATTTGGGCCAGACGACACCATATAATTTTGCTGTAGTGGGATCGCCACCACCTCATCTTTACAGCGAGTCTGTTACCTTCCCAGCCTTGAATAATGCCGGGTACCCAGTTATAAACATGGGTAGAGGGGAGTAATTGAGGTAAGCGCCTTAATCAAGGACGAAACACATTGACCCCAGCGGGGCTCGAACCCACAAACTTTGACGCGGGCCGAAACGCTGCAGCACTGGACCACAGTGCCTCTTATTCCAACATATTGGAATGCTTATCAATGTATTAGATCACACCTGAAGGAATAAGCCGAATACGCCGTCGTTATGTAAAAGGATAGGATAGTAGTTTCTGTCGAATGCACGACAGAAAGTCAAAGCATTATTTCTATGGGAACGATTACGCTAGCAGGCAAGTTCAAAAACACGGTTTGCGGTTTTATTTTGCACATTGTTGTCCAATAAACCTTCAAGCGTTCTCGGTAGGGGGTCTTCAACCGATGCAGTGAAATTTGAGAGAAAGAGAAATTCATATCCTAAAAAAAATTCTCCTCCTGTCACTTTAAACGATCTCCATTGCATCTTCAATATTACAGGTTTACCCGTATCCACTTACAAAAACTGTGTGGGGAAATTCGCTCACCCTAGCGATTGCGGGCTGACCTTTAAATGATGTTGCGTGACGTCAGAATATTTCAGAAACAGCCCCAGGGTGTTGAATCATTAGAAATTGTTTTTAATGTGTAGAAGCTGCAAAAATTTCCCCACATGCGCAATTGTAAGGATGGGTGTAGCATATAAACATTCTTCAGTTGATGGTCCTTTCCCAGTCAAATTCGGAATTATGAGTGAAGCTTCCGATGATTTACTGTATCGTTCCGTATCCCAGTTTTCTCTCTTTGGCCTTGATGGCGAAGTTTGGCGAGTAATATTTCGAACTTATTTCCTTCTAATCATCTATCAAACATTTTTATCAAAAGCGGACATATTTTTAGGAAATCCTGAAGTTGTAACCCTCTATACTATACTCGTACCATATTGACTTGCATCGGGTTGTTTGTAATAAACTATGAGCCGTTTCCATTATGATAGATTAAAACCCTTCGACATTTTGATTGTTTATGCATGTTCGCCATGGTTTTGACGAAGCCCCGATCGGGAGATTTCTTGCACATGGCACGCTATATAATACTCAATAATTATGCTTTGATATTGGTCCTAACCTGAATCCCCGGCCCTCATTCATAACTACAAAGAAGATGCGGATAAGTGATACGTTTTCAATGGACTGAATCTGATTTGAGGGTCAAGTGAACGAAATGTATATGGCTTCAACGGGGATGTTCATCGTGTATGCTTGCTTGACACATTATCTTAAAGACATTAAAACCCGACTGTGAACTTTTAGATACTCATAATGGATTAGTTGCCCTGACAACATATTACTATAAAACATAAAAATCAATACATTATAATTATTTGAACAAAGATTTTGAGTGCAATTGGCGGGCCATATTGGAATGACATTGTTGCACAAGATATTATTAAAAAAGTAATATAGACCATTTGACACTCCCATAGGCCCAAACAATGAGCGAGAAATGTGGTTGATTTGTGCTCTCGGATTCTTTGACCCGCAAAACATATAGGGAATACATAGTGCAGTTACAGTCCACTTTTGTATTCCCCACACACACGGCGGTTCACAAGTGGGACCGGGTGCCCCGAGAAATCTTCATGTAGTTGATGAGCCAGTCTGCAATTTTCCATCGCTGTGTTTGTGTTAAAACTATCATTAGCCGATATTTTCGTACCCGAAAGTCTTTTAGTAGATAAGTTATTCCTCTAAATTACATTGTTAAACTGATACAAAAACACATGAAGAAAAAGTTGTCGTCGAGACACATTTATATGGAAAGCCAATGCACCCTCGGCCAATTCTGCCATGCAAAACTCAATGATTAGATTCACCGTTACACAATCATCGTA